>JAMKPZ010003649.1:0-23523 GCA_024699675.1 Amphibolis antarctica | reverse complement strand
AATTTTTGCAAACATTATGGAAATTTTTGATTTATATGGAATTAGAAATAAAAGAGGTAGTATAACTTTTGATAATGCAACTAATAATACTACAACAATACCAATGTTTAAAACTAGAATAAGTCCACCAAATGGTTTTAAATTATTTCACCAAAGATGTATGTGTCACATAATTAATATTATTGTACAATCAGGGGTAAAAGAAATTTAAATTTTACCTTGGGTCAGCCTGCAAGGTGGAAATCTGGCTGCCTAAATCAAAAATTAGTGTGGATGCCGGCTATTTGAGTTTGCAGCCTAAAAAGGTACCAATCTAGTGGGATGCTAGTCATCCACGAAAATGTGCAAGCCTTACCACCGACTGCCTAGGTTGGCAACTAACTTGGAGTGCCAGAAGATGATGTCAATTGGCAGAAGGTCCAGTCACTCAAGTGGCATGCTTTGCGGTGACATCTTTGTGGGGATGTCAAACCCTTTTTGATGCCTTCGTCAGGATGTCAAGTCCTTTTGGAGCTAACCTGTAGAACAACTGAACTAAACAAGTTATTGAAGGAAGGTTGACTACCTTGGGTTGGCCTGCAAGGTGGAAATCTGGCTGCTTGAGCCGGAAATTAGGGTAGATGCTGGCTGTTTGAGTCGACAGCTTGAAAAGGTAGCAATCTAGTGAGATGCTAATCGTCTAAGAAAACGTGCAAGCCTTACCTCCAACTGCCTAGGTCGGCAGCTGGCTTGGAGTGTCGAAAGATGATGTCAATTGGAAGAAGGTCGGTCACTCAGGTGGCATGCTTTGTAGTGACATCTTTGTGGGGATGTCGAACCCTTTTTGACACCTTCATTGGGATGTCAAGCCCTTTTTGATGCCTTCGTTGGGATGTCAAGCCTTGCTTTGAGTTAACCTGTAGAACAACTGAACTAAATAGGTTATTGAAGGATGGCCGACTGCCTTGAGCCAACTCGCAAGGTGGCAATCTGGCTGCCTGAGCTGGAAATTAGGGCAGATGCCGATTGTCTGAGTCGGCAGCCTTAAAAGGTAGCAGTCTTTGGTGGGATGTCAAGCCCGAAGGAATCCTCTTATAAAGAAACTAAGAATTTGGCCGACTTGTAGGGTTGCCAAGCTTGAAAATTCACCTGCATTCTTAACAAAATATTAATAAATGGAGGGGTTTCCCTTCCTTTGAACAATAAAACATGATGTGTATAGAATGCATGAGGTGATACGTAGGTTTACGTGTAAATGCCTACAAGGATCATATCCCCTCTTTCAACCTGTGGTAGCAAAGGCTGTTAGGTGAAAGGGACTCCAAATCAGCCCATCTTTCCCCCCATCCAGGCTAAGAATGAGTTAGAAGATGTAAAAGTTGGACTAAGAGATGAAGTTGGAGGAAGGCCTAAGGAGAGAAAGAATAAAGTATAGGCCTTACTAGATGGGCTCCTACGAGACGCTTGCTCTTGCTCATCCGATGCTATCTGGTAAGTTGGGGAATGAAGCTGGCTCACCTCTCTTGAAAGAGGACCATGGATGGCAAGTGCAAGGGAAGCATATCCCTGGTCCATGGTAGATCACTCTCGCAAGGAGGTAGGTCTAAAGCTTGAGATTTGACCTGTAGCTGTCACTTTCCTCATGGGCCATTGGCTAGCCTATCCTCATTGACACTATAACATGTAGGTGGATATTTTCCATATAAGATGGCTTACTCACACATGTGGTGGCTTGGACGGGTACAATCTACTATGGACGCTTATATGGTTAGTAGTAGGCGGAGAACACCTAAATCTACCTTTGCTTGTTCATAAACTTCTTGTTTTGAAATGATGGGATGAAGGGCCTTGCACACTTGTGGAGAAGTGGAGGAATCCGTCTAATTGAGGCAGAATCCGGATAAGTTGGCAGACTTGTAGGGTCTCCAAGCCCATTCTTCTTTTTTTTGTTGCCCTTTTTTTCGTATATATTTGTTTTCCCTTCCTTCTTTTTTTTGCTTTTGTTGTTGTCCTCTTTTCTTCCTCTCCTTTTTTATACTCTACTTTCTTTTGACAAAGATCAACAAAAGTGAAAACCCCGTGAAAATTCCCCATTCCTATTGACCTATTGCTGATTAATAGTGAGACCATTACAGGCATGTACCTAAGTCCAAGGGGTTCCTCACCTAAGGGGAGTATGGTAGATGACCTCCCACTATTGCTGGTAGCACTCAGGTTGGGATTATAGGAAGGAAAATGGGAAGGATGGTTGTTGGAAGACACTCACCTAGGGAAGCTAAGAGACCTATTATGGGTGAAGTCTTGAAATAGGTATGCTCGAAACCAGCCTTGCCCATGGGAATCATGACATGCTTGGTTGATCGATCATACTCCTTCCCAATGCCTAACCCTGTGGAGATAGGGTACTTGTATGAAGGTTGTAGTGGTGCTCTCAAAAAGGGATGGTTAGCCATCCCAAAGACCCAGATAGCATCTTCTGAAGCTTGAGTTGGCATTTGCAAGCAAAGAGAAAATATCTGGATGTTAAGAAAATGTGTTTGACCCTACTTAGAGAGAACCTGAGTCTGGCTAAATAAGGTGGAAGCTAGTCTGCATGACCCACAATTTCAACGTTGGAGTTTGGTTGAAAAAGCTGGTTGGTGGGGGAGGGTTGCCACCTTGTCAACCCCTCTTTCCTTACTGACCTAAGCTAATTGATGGCTGCAAGGGATGTTCGATCTAACTACAATATGCATGCATGCAGTGTGTGCAGTTAGAGAAAATAAATAATCAACCAATATGTAAAGATTAGATGGGGCCATCCTGCTGAGGCAGAATGCCCCTAGTTACCTTTGTGGGCCTACTAGGAAGGCCCTAGAATGTAGATAGGAACTCACTTGTTGACCTATTTAGAGGTGTCATTGGACGCTCTAGGTTGACTTGATTCCTAAATTTAGAGGTGAAATCCAACTACAAAGTCAAAAATCCGAAGGGAACGTTGTCCTTGGTGGAAAACTTGAGGGATGCCAAGCCTGGTGGTCTAACCAACGGAACTATGACTGTAGTGCTCAACAGCCAATTCAAATGTCCGAAAGGTGATCGGTTTTGTCAGACAAACCGAGAAACTTAGGGAGACACGGTGCTTTTTGACGCCTTCGTTGGGATGTCAAGCCCTTGCAAGTGGTGGGAGCCGATTGTGCAGCTTCAGCATCCATGGCAAAAAATGGTTGCTAGGCTAGAATTTCGATGTAGTTGGTGACTTCAGTGGGTTGCCAAGCCTGATGCCGTGGTGGGATCCGACTACATTGGGGCGGTATCTGGCTGTTCTGAGCCAGAATTTTGGGGTCGATGACTTCAATAGAATGCCAAGCTCGATGGTCTAACCTACAGAACTCTGACTACATTGCTCAGCAGCTAGTTCAGATGTCCAAAAGGTGATCGACGTTGTCGAAAAAAATGGGAAACTTAGGTAGACACGGTGCTTTTTGACGCCTTCGTTGGGATGTCAAGCCCTTACAAGTGGTGGGAGCTGGTTGTGCAACTTTAGCATCCATGGCAGAAAATGGCTGCTAGGCCAAAATTCTAGTGTAGTTGGCGACTTCAGTGGGTTGCCAAGCTCGATGTCGCGGTGGGATCCGACTACATTGGGGTGGTAGCCGGCAATTTTGAGCCGAAATTCCAATAAGGTTGGTGACTTTAGCGGGATGCCAAGCTCGAAGTTGTCCCTATTTTTCCTGTGCACTTGGTAAACTCATTAGCAACTAAAGGGGAGGAGCATTCTCCTCCCTTAATGTTGGAACCTAGGAGATAGAGGGGCTTGTGCAATAATTGACTGCTTATTGCTAGCCTCCTCAACATAGACTTGCTGCAGTCAAATGATGGCTTGCAAGTCTTTAAATCTCCACCAAGCCATTGGGTGGGAACCAACAGAATTCAAGGAGAAAAATGTGTGGGATCATACCTTGACCCCTGTCTCTGAATGGGCTCCATTTGTTGGGTTCTACCTCCTATTGAGATAGGAAGGGCGGAAGGTTACTTAGGGCTTCTGCCTCCTGTTGAGTTAGGAAGGGCGGAAGATGATTGGAGGTGCTGTATAGCAGGAGTTGAATGATTTGTTAGCTCCTCTCCAAGGAGTAGATCCAGTAGGTCATCTGTCGGTGCTTCTCCAGATGATTGGATCGGGGACACAGGCTCCAGTGTGGTGGAGACTGGTGCTTGGGTTGGACTTACAGGTGAGGCTTTGGCTGTTGGACCTGGCACAGCCATTGAAGCTTCTGGACTAAGGTGGTCTTCCATCGAAACTACCGGTGCCTCACCTTGCCTAGTGGTGACAGGATGAATTTCTATCATCAGGGTCATTGTTGGACCCACATGCGTTGTAGTAGGTGGTGGTGTTGGAGGTTGCAGCTCAACTACACCACTATCTATGAGTTGTTGAATGTTGTCCCTCAAGGATCTACACTGGTTGATTGCATGGCCAGCGGATCCATGGAAATCGTAGTGAAGGTGGGGCTAGAACCACCTTGGCAGCTGTGATGGAGGGGGTTTGACCTTTGGCAAGGTCAAGAGGGCCTTCACCTTTTGGAAAATACTGCTTAGTGACTCTATCAACTGAGCGTACTCTCTTGGTGTGGCCGGTAGCTCTGGCTTAGGCTACTATTGCTAATGATGGGAGTGTGGCTATGCCCAGTTGAGCCTCTGCTGTCGAGGCTGTTGGTGAGGAGGGGATGGCTGGGCCCTTCCTCGACGTCCAAGGCGCTGCTACTGCTGAGGAGACTTGGCTCTACCTAGTAGCCATGCCTTAGGAGTCTGGTTCTGGCCTGATTGTTTTGGCATGGTAGGTAGCTGCTCTCGAACTGGCTGTCGGGGTCTACTTAGTGCTTGTGGCTGATGGTGATGGGGAAGCTATGAGCGACAAGGAAGCTGTGGAGAAGTTGTTGTTGTTGGCTTCCGACGTCTCTAAGGCGGAATTCTAGATGGAAGTTCAGCTTTCGCCTATACTGGTTGGCTTGGTTGGATAGACACCATTGGACGACAGTGCGACCTCCAATATGTTTGACGAGGAGGCATTTGGAATGGTTGAGGCTGCTGATAAACTGAGGAAAATAGGACCTGTGATGGTCCCTCCCAGACTTCCCCTATCCTGAGAGGTGATGGGTGGAGTAATTTTCCTAAAGCTGGCAATGCAAACTGAGTCCCAACGGCAGCCTCCTCTTCTACCCAGGCCTGAATGGCTAACTCCATGAAGTGTTGAGCCATTTCTTGGTATTGATGGGAGTTTATCCGGCTACAGTTATCGGGTGCCCGGATAGTGTTGGGTGCTGGCCGGGAGACGTGGGTAATTGGGATGAGACACCAAGTGTTGATGCACCCATTGAAGCAGTCATGTTGTTTTACTTCTCCACTTGAGACTTAGTCTGACTCATGACCATTGCAAGGCATTTTTTGTTGTAAGGTGAGTTGTTGTAGGACAAAAGAAATGAGTAAAAATAGTTCACCAATAATAGGACAACTAAACATGATGAATGTTGTAAATCTAAGTTATCTCAATGTGCATCCATACAGTGTTAACAGGAGTTAGGACTTACAGGAATAGCAACTCTTCCCCAACAGAGTCACCAGTTTTGTTACCCTTCTTTCCACCCAAATGTTTGTTGGAGCTATTTAAGAGAATAACAAAGCATATGGAACTTGGGAAACAAGTTGAAAGTTATAAATAAAATATCGAAGTTGCCACCTTATTTTACTAGAAAACAAGAAGAGGAGGAGAATGCGCTCTTCAACTCAGGAATGAGATGTAAAATCTCTAAGAAAATCAAAACAAGAGGTCTGCTACTCAGAGATAATGAATAAGGATCCAGGGTACTGGTGGGGAAGGTGTTAGGCACCCCCAACCAGCCCAACATAAGCTGGCCTCCTTACTGTGATTGATACACAAGCTAACTAAAATACATGGTGAATCAAAAGGGAAGATCTAGTCATCCGATTAGGAGTTTTTCGATGTGCCCTAATCCAACTAGTCCCAAAATGAAAAGGAAAGAAGCAAAAATCTGGATAAGTTGGCAGACTTCCAATAAATCTATCTAGGAGCCACATGAGGACACAAGGAGTTAGGTCTCGGGGCACTCACCGAGATGGCGGTAAAACGAGGCAAACATCTAGTAAATATGGGAGAAAATCCAATAAATTCATCTAGAAGTCGCACGAGGACTTAAGGAGTCAGGTGGAGGTGGAAATCCGATAAATAAGGGTAGAAATCCGATAAACTCATCTGGGAGCTGCATGAGGACTCAAGGAATCAGGTCTTGGGGCATTCATCAAGATGGCAATAAAATGAGGCAGAAATCCGGTAAATACGGGTAGAAATCCGATAAAGCCATCTGGGAGCTGCACAAGGACTCAAGGAGTCAGGTCTCGGGGCATTTGTCCAGATGGTAGTAAAACGAGGTGGAAATCTGGTAAATACAAGTGGAAATGTGATAAATCCATCTGGGAGCCACACGAGGACTCAAGGAGTCAGGTCTCAGGGCATTCATCGAGATGGCAGTAAAATGAGGCGGAAATTTGATAAAACGTAGGGGAAGTTTGATAAAACGTAAGGGAAGTTCGATAAAACGTAAGGGAAGTCTACTAGCCTTGACGAACTTCCACCCACCTCTGGTCAATGCCATGGAGGACCAGGGAAAAAGGAAAACTCACAAGCAACCACAAAACAACATGCGAAATATTGAGATGTACGTGTAAAACAAAAAGAAGAGGGGGACTGAGGGTGATCCCGAGAGAGGAATAGACTTCCCCTGGTCGAAGCCATGGACGACCAGGGGAGATAGCTATCAATAAAAGATCTGTCTCCCCCCTTCCTATCGGTGGGAAGGGGGAAGAGGACAACTAACTTGTAGGAAGGTTGGGCTGGAGTCGTCGTCGACAAGCTCTCGTGCACAAACAATCAGTCGCAGACGAAGGTCGAATGCCAGACGGAGTAGGTGGTCAACATCGGGTGCTCGAATGCCTGGACACTCGAGCAGCAGCAAGATTGAGGAGTCAAACCCCTCCCTAGTGGTAAGGGGAGGGCTATTTATAAGCTAAGGTCACGAAGTTTCATGAAGTCAGACCATCGAGAGTGTCGCGCATGTTACATTGACTAGGTGACAATTCGGCTTGTCGAGCACCTGGAATCGTCTAGAAGTGCTGGCACTCTAGGCCAAAATTCTGCCTCTCTAGCTGGAATTCCGCCTCCTCTACCACGAAAGGCCAATGCTCGTTGGTTCATTGTAGTGAGTCCCCAAGCACTCTTGAAAATGACTGATGCAACGAGGCAAAATTCTGTCATTCCTACCGCGAAAATCTAGATATCTACGGCTACTACTAAGTGACTGATCTCACATAGTGTCTCTAAGCGCTCTGGAAACGATCGACTCAAAGGGGCGAAATTCCGCTATTTTGGTCGGAATTTCGTCATTTCTGCTGTGGAAGTCCGAAGATTTGTAGTTGTGCAGTCAGTCGCTTGGAGACTGGTTTCACGCCTCTAAGGGGCACATCAAGAGCGGTTGGTGGGGTCGGACATCCACCTTATAGGTTGGAAAGCCGCCCACCTACCACCAGACAACCAGTCCATTCCAAAACTAGTGTCTCAACTATAATACCTTTGGAAGGTGCATCGGAGGTGGCTGGGGAATTGGGCTTACACCTCTAAAAGGTGCATCAAAGGTGGCCAGGGAATTAGGCTTACGCCTTTGGAAGGTGCATCAAAGGCAACTAGGAAATGGATATCTGTGACGTGGCTACCAGCTGTGTGAGCCGGGTAGCGTCCTACTACTTCCTCCTCCTTGGGAAGAACAGTTAGCATCCACAGTGAGGACATGACTAGGGTATTGGCTGCCAAGTGTAGCTAGGCTTGGGAAGCAGCTACCAGTTGCATGAGCTGGGAAATGCACTGCCCCTCAACTGTCAAAGTTCACGTACTACCTTACAGCTGACCGTAACATCACGAGTCTTACTTTACAGTCGACTGTAACATTACGAGTCTTACTCTACGGTTGGCTAAAAGCAAAAAAATAGAAGTTCCGTAAACCAAATGTTGATAAAAATGAAACTTCCAACTGGAATCTCCGGTTAATCAATGATCGTTAGATGAGTAATGGGTCCGTTGGACGAGAGGCATGATGCGAAAGACGAAACAAGACTTCTACCTTGGAAGTCTAGCTGTCGGCGGGTATAGCTGGCTACCGGCTTGAACTTCCAAGGTGTCCTAGTTGGCACCTGGGATTACAATACTTAATTCAAACCCGAAATCGTGAGGGAAAGAATGTATGGCCCAGACTAACCATGATGTCAACTACATATCTTCGAGTATGAGGGGTCAACACCTACTACTACTAAAATTGTGCTTACTATAGTCACCACTAAAATTTAGCCCTTATGACAAATGGATGTTAAAAACACTTTTCTTCATGAACACTTGAAAGAAACTATTTTTATCTCATAGCCACCAGATTTCAAGGATGAATAGTTGCCACATTATGTGTGCAAACTAAATAAGGCCCTTATGACCTTAAACAAGCTCTAAGGACATGATATGAAAAACTCAGCACTTTTCTTACTCATCATGGTTTCAGATGTAGTCTTAGTGATCCCTCTTTATTCATTTTTTGTACCAATAATGTGTGTATATATTTGTTATTGTATGTTGATGATTTGATTATAACTAGTAATAATCCTGTGATTTTGAATAACTTCGTTAAAAGCATTAGTCAACATTTTTCTATGAAAGATTTAGGTAATCTCCACTACTTTCTAGGCATGGAAGTTAACAAAGGCAAAAAATTTATTCATTTTTCTCAAACTCATTATGCCCTTTCTATCTTAAAGAAAAACTGAATGTAGATTGTAAACCCGTAAAAACTCCTTTACCTATTAAACTAAGCAGTTATCTCAATCAACCCGTAAAAACACCTTTTTCAAACCTGATTTATACAGGAATATTGTTGGCTGTCTTTAATATTTGTGCATTACAAGAGCTGACATTACCTTTGTAGTAAACTTGTTAAGTCAATACATGCATCAGCCATTACATCACCACTATCTGCTTCTTAAATGCATTCTTAGATTCATCAAAGGGAGTATAAGGTCTTAGAATTACTTCCCAATCCACTTTACACTTACATGCATTTTCTGATGCAGATTGGGCAACCTGTCCCCAGACAAGAAGATCTATCACTGGATTCTGCATTTTCTTAGGTGCCAATTGTATCAGATGGAAAGGAAAAAGACAACCTACGATATCTTGAAGCTCAACATAAGCTGGATATCAAACTATGGCTACCACTGCTGCAGAACATCTGTGGATTAAAAATCTACTACAAGAACTCAACATACCTCTGGAAAAAACACCAACACTGATCATTGATAGCAAGAGTGCTGTTTTCTTATCTAGAAACCTAGCCTTACACACAAAGATGAAGCATCTCCAATTAGATTATTATTTTTTCAAAGAAAAAATACTTGCTCGGGATCTTTGCAGCCACACATTTCCACCAAATTTTAGTTAGCTGATATTTTTACTGAGGCAGTTTTGGCTCTGCAACTTGAGATGATTCAGATTAAGCTAGGTCTTATTGATCGACCAAGCTTGAGAGGGGATAAGGAAGGTCATGGCCTAAATATAAAGCCCGGCTAGCCCACCTTAGAAAAATAAATTCTGTTAGCTGTTAAAAGTTGTTATTTTGATTGTTTAGTATTGTTATGAAATCGTTATAACCATCTATTTTCGTTTCTTTCTAACTATATTTCTCCTTTCTCTTTCTCCTTCTTGGTTTCCTTCTCCTCCTCCCCTTTTCCATATCAATATTTCTCTAGGATGATGAAGAATAGCATGATGGAGGCTTGATCATAATTTTCAATACAATACAACATAAAAATAATTTTGTAATTTTTTAGTACTTTATATTTTTTTAATATACTTTTATTAAGTTATATACAATACATTGTATATAACTTGGTACTTTGAGTTTGTTAATAAGTGATATATAATTGTGAATTCAAATTTTACACTAAACTATTTGTTTAGTATTTATAAATTATATTAATAGTATATTAATTTTTTATAAAATAAAAATATAATTAAAAAAAATAAATTATGCTAGGCTTGGTCGGCACAACCCAACATAGTCCATTGACACCTGGATGAGCCAGTGAATAGAGAAGTTTTTATTCACATATCATGTTCAGGACATGTGTTGTGTCGCATGAAATAATGAAATAAGTTTAAAATTTATAAAGAATGACAATAAAATATTTTTTTAGGATGTTTGTGTATTACCGAAAAGTGACAAAATATTTAAAAGTAATTTTAAATTTATGTATTTGTGTCCATATTCAGGTATTTGAAAGAATCAAAAAATAAAAGTTGAATTAACTTGTATATTAATCTAATTAACCACAACTTCCATATAATTATTTTTATGTTTGAAATTATGTATGCAACTAAATTAAAACTTAATATACAATAAATTATAATATAGGTTGGATTAATCATATAATTTAATTTTAGGTCACAATAATAATAATAATAACATCAATTTACGTTGCAATTTATTAGTTTAGTTAAAAATTAAATTTAAATTTAAAAGACATTCACCATGGCACTTACCTTCCTTCCCTATCTGGCGGGCATAAGTAGGATAACGCTGGCATTCGCCAGTTGCTCGTCATCCCCGATGTTCTCAGCCTCTTTTTGCCCTCACTTGTCGACTTTAATTTTAATTGCATATAAATTTTTATATATTATTATTATCATAATATAAATTTTTAACTCTAATTTCATTTAACTCGATCAAAACTCTTTTCAAAGTACCGTTTTGCTTTGACGGCGAGGACGGCATGCCGTCGGGTTTGTACCGACGCCGTGACGGAGGGGAAAGAAGAAGCTGTGAAACAGAGCTAGCGAAAAATAGCTCTGCCCAAAACTTGAATATTCATTAATCACAACTAAGAATAAATAGACATGGACGCAAGGTAATTAGTTACACGACGTGTGCACCCATCATAAACACACGTTCATGCTACAACACCATTAACTCCACTAGGCCAATAACTAATGACCCACATAACCGAACACGCCAACGGTGCAACCGACCACCACAACTAGCTCCATCGGCGAAACAGGACGTACGATTTATCAGCTGCCAATCGACAAGAGTGGGATTGGTGTCAAGAATTTTGTGGACGGGAGATGAGTTCGGAGAAAACAGGAGATTGATCAGGACGAGAGGGAACTTCACAAGCGCCCTTCGAGAAGATGAGAGGGGGACTAAGTTAGAAGGGTTCCTGAATATGTCTAAAATTTGAGAAATAAAAATTTAAGAAAAAAAATTAAAATTAAAATTTTTTAAAAATTATTTATTTATATTGTGAAAATTTTAAAAAATTTATAAATATTTTATATTTTAATATTTTAAATATAATTTTATATTTTTATTGTGATTATGAATTTAACGATGATTGAAAGAGATTAGATAAGTCGTATGAGAACAGAAAAGAAATTTATGATAAAAATTTTGCCAACTATAAATATTTATCTGACCCAACATGTAGAAAATGGTTAAAAGAATTTATATTTGAAGTGAAGAAAAAATTTAAATTTTTTTAACTTTTCTAAGATACACAAATACTTAAAAATTTAAAAAAATAATTTTTTTAAAATTTTCGATATATACAACCACCCTAATGGTTAGAGATTTTCCTTTCCTTTCCAATTAGGAGAGACGGAAATGAGTTTCAACTTTTATATCCTTTCTATACGAACATCTTTGTTTAATCTATCAATATAAGTAGATGGCCATTGTCAACTATCATTATAGACTGTCACTGTAATGATTTTAATACGGTGAACTCTTTCATTCATCACAACTAACAAGAAGTCATTACATCCACTATAAGTTGCATTTTGTAATAGATGCTAATAGCTGTCACTACACATGTTGGGTGTATTTACTAACAATTTTTTTCAATTTTCAATATTACTCTCAATAGATTTTAACGTATAAACTTTTATCATCTAAATTATTACATAGTTTCAATTTTATTCACGAAACTATCTCTAACTTTAACTCTTTCCAACTTCTAAAGCTGAAAAAAGCTACTATACAGTTATTGTAATGAAATGTTCACTACAAGAAAAAGGAGTTTTAGTGATAGATAAATCTGTCATTAAATATGCTAAAATTCGTCACTAATTTAAGTTTTCATTTGTCAGTCTATTTTGTGACAGATATATGAAATTTGTGACAGATTTAATTTTTAGTGACGAAAAATACAATACAATTTTTTAAAAATCCACCACTTTTTTTAATTTTAGTGATGGAAAATCCATCACATTTTTGTTGCATCCGTCACATTTTATATTTTTAATGATAGAAAATTCATCACATTTTTCATTGCATCCATCACGTTTTATATTTTTAGTGATGAAAAATCTATCACAAATTTGTAAAAATCTATCACATTTTACATTTTTAATGATGGAATATCCATCACTTTTTTCATTGTATCTATCACCTTTTCAAATTTTAGTGATAGAAAATTCGTCATATTTTTCATTGCATCTATCACTATTGGATTTTTTTTTTTTAAAAAAAAAAATGACATACATAGTGATATTTAAATAATTAGATGTGTGTAATCTTGTATAACATTGATCACATACACATTAACATCATAAATCACATCCACATTTAACATCATAACTCACATCCACATCACATACATTTAACAATATAAACCTTGCCAACTAAACATTTAGTTGTAAACATATTCAGTAGAATATAAAAAAGTTTTTACAACAATACTAATACAAATAAAAACAATTTTAGCTCGTTCATAATACAAATACAACAATATTAATACAAAAGTTTACATTTTCAGCTCATTCCATCTACTTGTGTCATCAGTGAATTTCACCTACAACATTTTCAATAAAAAAATTTATTAATATTATGACATTGTCAAAATAGTAACACAATATATCATATAAATATAATAATTTACAAATTACATTAATACTTTTAAAGAAAATACTTACAAAGATTTTTAGCCAAGTAATGTTACTTCCTACAACATCTTCTATTGTGTTGTATCTTCTAAATGATTTCGATAATGATGTTTTCTTTTGAATACTGACCTTGATTAATACTTTATACCAATCAATACCTAAAAAAACTCTATGTACTAAAGTTTCTAGATCATCACTTACAAATAACCCAACTGCCACTATTTCAAGTCCAAGATGGATTAAACAAAGACGTAAAGGCAATGTACGTTACGTATGTGAAGTTCAATTGTACATTATATGTTATACTTGACATCAATTAAAAACAATCCTCATCTTTAACATTTATAATAAAAGGAAATATATGTTTTTTACATGTTCTTCACTGGTCTCTAATCTCGTTCGCATTATCTTATCTATCATTCTTCTCTACATTGACAAAAAAGTAATAGAGAATACGTAAGTGGAAATAACCATAGTTAATTGTAGCATAATTACTTGTATATATACTTATACAAAAAGTGGTGGTGATGCCCATTGAGATGATAATCTTAAACTAAATGGTGTGTGTGGGATGCCATGACTTGGAATAAGCTATAATTTAAAAATAAACAAAATTACATTGATAACATTGTCATCATTACATATTACTATGTATATAACATAATGAGGGGCACAACATCAATGAACTTACTTGTGATATTAAGACTTTCATTCCTTGCATTTCAGTTTCAAATGTTCTCTACATATCATTTATTTTTTGTCTTAAAACATCTGTAAGCTTAATGATTGACTAATAAATTCATAACCATCTGAACAACTTTGTCTTCTACATGAGGTACAATAATCTATAGGTCTAGGGCCTAATCCTAGTCCCCGTTGCTCCTTACTAAGGACCTACCCTAATACATCATGTGGACTTAATGCGTCTTCAGATGTGTTTCCTTGCAATTGTTGTATTTATCTTATTTCCTGTATTTGTTTCTAATATTTGAAAAATAAAAAACATTATTATTTAAAATTTAAATATAAGTACTATATGTTGAAACTAATATGTTTTGGTTATACCGAGACTTGTGCAACCCTAGTGTCTACCATACTACTATCCTTGCAACATCTACTTATGTATGTCTCTTCTAGATGGTGTGTTGCCTTCTTTTTTTTTCTTGCAAGTCAAAATATACATATTTAACTCATTTTCTTTAATACTAACACATGTTGTATATATATAGTATCAACATATTTATTAAATAACATCATACTCATATATGTGGTTGCAACATGTACAATGCTATGTTACCTTAGACAATGATTAGATTTCAATAATGACCGATTTCCTTTGTTACGATTGCTACGACCCAACAAGTAACAAAATTCATAATAATAATTAATAAAAACATCAACTTCAATTTATGAATAATAAAATAATAAAATACATCATTTAATGATAACCTTGAATTTTGTTGAAGACCATAAAAACATCAACTTCAAATATATTGTTGTTTTATATTCCATCGTTATTGCTGCCATTGATAGATTGGTGTGGTTTTGATCACGACCAAGCAGCTAAATCTGTTTAGGACCTTTTCTTTTGGGTAAAGTTGACTTCTTGCCGACTTTGGTAAAATTTATCACTCAGAATTAGATGGTTTGACTTTATTCAGATAATTAAAGAATGTACAAAAAATATGCATCCAACCTACCCTCTTATACCATTCACCACTAGCTTAAGTCGTTATTAAAAGCATAGTTAGATTACTAATAACATTTTCCCACATCATGTATTCTTGCCATCAAGATATTCCATCTCAAGCCTTTTACTAATTATATGTTCAAACTATAGCCTCCAACATGTATCTAGGCAAGGTTTAACTATTCATAGTTAACCAAACATACCTTGGCGAGAAAAAACTTAGAGACGAGAACAATATTTACAATAAATACATACCCTGGCAAGAAAAAGAAGGGAAGGATAGTGCATGACAACGGGTGACGTGTAACAGGCAAGTGACAGAAGAGGGGAGGGAGCGAATGATGGGCGACGGCGAGAGACAAGCGATGGCGAGAGATAGATGGCAACGGAAGAGGGGAGGGCACGAGAGCGACAATGAGAGACAGATGGCGGTGGAAGAGGGGAGGGTGTGGGCGACAAGCAATGCATGCGGGAGGTAGAAGAGGAAGGGGGTAGAAGAGGGGAGGGTGCTGGGGAAGTTAGGGCACATTTTTAATTTGTATTAGTGACAGATTAGTTAAAAATTTGTGACAAATTTTAATCTATCACAAATGCCACATTAAAATGTAACAGGGGATATAACATAAATAGTGACGAATGTTTAATTACATCAGTCACTAATGCCCCTATTTCTTGTAGTGGTTCAATCTATCACCATAAGACTTTGAATCTGTCCCTGTATGTCACTTGTAGTAATGGACTTATAAGTCCATCGCTATATATTTTAATTATCCCTTGTTATTGCACTAAGCCCTAACCTATCTCACTTTTGCAATCCTTGAAGTTGTGTAGCTTACTAAAACCTTGTGGTTGTTGTGCCTTCATCATTCTTCTATGTCCCTGCTCTTCCATCATTAATGATTGATTGTGTAGTTTGTTATGAACTTACCTTTATGTTTTATATTTTGACAATATTAAATACTCTATCTAATATGTCAAGAAGATGATCAAGGCATCAAGCCCAAAGAAGAGACAAAGCAAAACTCTAAAGAAGAAGGAAAGCTCAAAGCATGGAAGACAAATGAAAAGTAAAAGGAAATGTGAAGAAGTACAAGACGATTCTCAAGTCTAATAGGCTAAGAAGATATGAAGATTCAAGGTAAAACAATGTGAAGTATGTATGCTCTTGCTCTAAGAACATGATAGTTTCTAGGCCATATATCCTCATATATCAACATAGGATATGCACATGCATCACTTTATCTATTTAGCCAAAAATTGAGAAAAATTAGAATTTCAAATTCTTGAGAAATGGAATTTCGTTTTCACTTTTGGACTTAAGCACATCTGGTTTCATGATATCCTTTATTAGCACTTGAACTTTTTACCAGAACATCCAAACCTTTTACTAGAAAACCCACCATTAGAATCAGAAGATAGGACATCATATTCTACCTTCATTTGATCTAGTCCAAGAAAATTCGAATAACCATTTCATCAAATATGAAATTCCAATTTTTACTAAGTGGTTTATGACCTTATCCAAAGCATTTCGGAAAACCATTTTTCCTAAATGAAATTTTGATTCTAAATTCAGAGGTAGGGTTTCACTTTCGACAAAAAAAAGGAAAATCGAAATTGTATTTTGAAATTCCACTTCTACATTTCTACATCTTGTACATTTCAAAATATCTAATAAAATTCCAAACTAGGAGAGCAAGACCATTAAAAATATGACTGTTTGGTAAAATGGAATTTCAAAGTCAATTTTGACATTGGTCTCTCTATAAATAAGACTCTTAGTCCAATCCAAAACATACCTTTAGCACTCCTAAACCTTCCTATAAATTTTAATTCTCAGTTCTCAATCTCTCAACACATTGAAGATCATTTGAAGGCTCTTGTAGATGCACAAGCTTAAAGCATTCATGTGTTGCATCATTCATAGCAAGAGTATTTGTAAGTGTGCTTAACCAGTTTTGTGGAGTTGTATTAGTCTCTTGGATTGGCTGGTTTTACTTGGGTTTTTACCACAAAATTCAAGAGGTTTATTGCTTGTGGCTAGGAGTGGTTGGCTAAAGAGTTTTACTATAAACTCTATTTGGTTGAGGTGTTTGACTATAAACACCTAGTTATGGTTGGTTGGAGAGTTGAATCATAGACTCTTGTTTGTAGTTGGTTGGAGTGTTTGACCAAAAACGCTCACTTGTAATTGATTTATAGTGTGTGGTTTAATGTAGACTCAAACTTGTATTGCTTGAAGTGAATGCACCCAATTGGGAAATCACCTAAAACTCTTTTGTGCACTTTATTTCTTATTGCTTATATTTTGTTTGGTCACTAGATTGCTAAGAAGTTGTTTAAACTATAAGAACATGCTATTCACCCCCTCTGGCAGCTTAAATTGATCCTTTCAATTGGTATTAGAGTATTGTTTGGAAGTATATAAGAACATCCTTGCCTCCATTCTTTAATGATATATAACAACTATAATTATTGGAAGTATAGAATGACATTGTTCCTTAGGTCCATTGATGTGGAATTATAGAACATTGTAGTCAATGGAGCTGATGTTCAAATCAACCCTTATGTAGGTTGAATAGAAGAATAGAAGAAGTTGACCCAGCTTAATGCTAAAAGGTTGAATGCTTTATTTTGTTGTGGTCAATGGAGTTGATGTTCAAATTGACCCTTATGTAGGTTGAATGGAAGAATAGAAAAAGTTGACCTAGCTTGATGCTACCTTTTTACTTGAGCAACTCAATAAGGTTTCAACTTGCTCAACTTCAAACCAAGCTTGGAGAATGCTAGAAACCACACATGAAGGCACCTCCCAAATTAAACAATCTAAAATTAACTAGCTTGTATATAAATATGAGTTATTTAGAATGCATGAAAATGAAAGCATAATAGATATGCATAGCCTTTTTTGGGATATAATGACATGCCTTAAGAGGCTGGGAAAGGAAATTTTTATGTAAGAACAAGTA
The DNA here is from genome assembly GCA_024699675.1 of Amphibolis antarctica. Taxonomy (NCBI): domain Eukaryota; kingdom Viridiplantae; phylum Streptophyta; class Magnoliopsida; order Alismatales; family Cymodoceaceae; genus Amphibolis; species Amphibolis antarctica. Next base: position 5,858 of record JAMKPZ010003649.1, on the reverse strand, counting down.
TAAAAAATCCTGTGGAGTTTGATAAGCAAGTGGGAAAAGAACATCATCACCATAGAGGAAGTTAAAGACTTAACTACTTATACATTATATTGTAAGATCTAATAGGGAATCTCACTACTGATAAGGTTCAAATGAATGTGTAGAAAGAGAAGAAATCTAAATCCTTAAAGAAAATTGAGAAGAAGGAAATAGTCTTCCAAGTCGACTCTTAAGTGAAGCTAGAAGCGATAACGATGATGTGACTCTACTTGCTTGAAAATTTAGAGAATTCAACAAGCTCAGAAAACTCATGAAGAAAGAGAAAGGAGGAAGTTTAGAAGATGATGACTCGTTGTGCTATAACTATAACAAGGGGGGACACATTAAAAAACACTGCCCTCAATTGAAGAAAAAGGATGATAGAAAAGAAAGAAGAGAATATAAGAAGGAAAGGTGTAAGAGAGCCTTGAAGGCCATATGAGATGAATTAGGGTCTTTAAGTGATGAAGAATCAAACACTTCTACCAAAGAACAAGCCAATGTCTATTTCATGGCTTAAGAAGAAGAGATAACCTCCAAAGATTCCTATATATCTGTTGATGATAATTAAGTGTGTGATTATAATGAATTGAAAAATGTTTTTCTTAAACTACATGAGAATTTTAGATTGTTGAAGATAGATTTTAAAAAAACAATCTACATATGTAAATAAGTTACAACAAGAAAATGACACCCTATTTATTCAAATAAGTAAATTAGTTAAAAAAGTCAAAGATACCTTTGAGTTAAAATGTAAAATTGATTGCATACATATTGAATTGAGAAATGCAAATAGCATGTTGAAAAACAAAATTAAAGAATTGTCAAAACATGCACATACACTACAGAAAAATAGGGAAAGGCGATAGATGGAAACCATCCATCACCTTAATGGTGAATAGGTGATGGATATTAAAGTTCACCACCTATGATCGACATTTCTATTGCCTTATGTATTTATGGGTGACGATTCTTTATCCGTCACCTTTTATATAACAGTCCCTCAGGTATAGTCATATTAAGTGACAGATATATTATCTGTCACCAAAAGAACTACATATTGTAACCTATTTTATGATTAGGTGACAAATATGGTGACAAACTATGTAGGTTTGTCATAGTTGATAACATCATCGATAGAGAAAATTTGCATTCATCCCTTTAATGGGGTATTTGTCACCTTTGATTGAGATATCTGTCACCTTTGTTGGTTATAGGTGATTCGTCATTTATTACACACAAATCCATCATGTATTCTATCATTAGGTGATAAACATAATCTATCACCTATTTTACAAAAGTTATCCACTGTTATGCATCAAATGGATATCTGTCATGTTAAGGAAGATAAGTTTTGATGATGCTAAGTGATTATACTATAGGTTTAAAAATCATTGTACCGAAGTTGGAAGATCGTTGTACTGAAATACTTTGAAATACTAAAACATTATACCATTAGAAATAATTGGTATAACAAATTACTATTGAGTATTTTCATTACAAGTATGATTTTCTATAGGTTCTATTGCAATGGATGTTCTAGAATCATTTGTCGGATATTCCGTTTATACATGGTAAAAATTGAAGGCGTTGAAGGTTGAAGGATTAACGGATGTGTTGAATGTGTCTTGAATCTTATTATGTTTGTAAGAGCATTTTTGTCATGGATGATTAGCCATTATATAAGGCCATCCAAATGCCCAAATGAGAATTAGGGTTTTTGTTACTTGTAAAAGGAAAGAGGAAGTTTTGTGTGTAGAGGCTGAACCAACCCTAGGTATGCTAGCCATCCCTCTCTTCCTCCTAGTTCCTTTCTTGTACTCCACTATTCTAGAAATTAGTGAAGAACCCAAGGAGAGACACCCGTGGACGTACTCATCTTAGGGGAACCACGTAAATCCAGATTGTTGGGCGTGGATCACGTCCTTGGATGTGCATTCGATCTCTAGGCATGCGGCTAGGTGCAATTCAGCAAAGTCTTCAAGATTCTTCCCTTTTACATGTGTTAAACTCATTCGAATTCATTGTGCTTGGACACCTTTGGACATAACAAGTGGTATCAGAGCTTGTTCAAGGAGTTTTAGCCGTGTATTTGCTTGTGGGAAGAGTTGGCACAAGGAGATGTAGCCTATTGCCGCTATCGCGCCAGCCGCGTGCCGATCAGCACCCTTGGACGCCAACCCGTGTGCCTGATATTCCACTTGCTGGAATATGGCTGTAAGCCCTCTGATCCTTCCTCATATTGTGCTGTATTTGGGGAAGAAATTTGGAGGTTTTTCGTGGAACATAGAATCAGATATTGCTCTGGCATTTGGTTGATCAATCGGGTTAAATTCTGCAATTGGAGTGTTTTCATACTTGTGTGCCAAATTGTTTTTTCGATTTGGGATTCATTTGTGGCTTGAATCCATTTGAAATATATTTCTGATTGGTTTGCAATTCATTTTAACATTTACTGGAATCTTTGAATAAGATTCGTGGTTGATTTAAATTGGGTGAAATTAGTTATATAGTTGCATATATTCGGCAATCCTTTGGCAGAATTATTTGCTTTGGTGGTTTTTTGAACTACTTGATGGAAGTTTGTTGTATACTTGCTTCATTTTGGATATTCGTGTGTGTGCTTGTGGAATTTGGCATTTGAAATCATGTCTACTCTTGGAATGAAGATCGATAAATTCAATGGGAAAAATAGTTTTAGCCTGTGGCAAATCAAGATGAGGGTTTTGCTGAAACAGTAGGGCATTTGGACCCCATTGAATGAGGGATCAGATCTTGATAAAAATTTCACAGAATATGCTCAACAAGAGGAGAAAGTACATTCTACTATTTTGCTTTTCCTGTCAGATGAAATTATAATTGAAGTTGCTGATGAGAGCACATCTTTGAGACTGGCAGAAACTAGAGTCACTCTATATGACCAAGTCACTGACAAACAAACTACTTTTGAAACAAAGACTATTCTCTTTGAAGATGAAGGAGGGTACACCACTGAAACAACATTTAGATTAGCTAAATGCTCTTCTCATGGAGTTGAGAAACATAGGTGTTACCATTGAAGATGAGAATGCTGCACTTATTCTCTTATGTTCTTTGCCTTTGTCGTTTGAAAATTTTGTTCAGTCTTGTGTTGTTGACAGAGATTCTATTACCCTGAAGGAGGTGAGATCTAGCCTCCATTCGAGAGAGCTAAGGCATATGGTACAACATGGTACAAGTGAAGCCAGTGGCTCAGGCTTGTTAGTACATCAACAGGAAATTAGAGGAAGAAGCCAGAAATAGTTCAATAACAAAGGCAAAGGCAGAGGCAAGTATTCTAAAGATACTTGCAACTATTGCAAAGAAAAAGGCCACTGGAAGGCCAATTGTCCCAAGTTGAAAGGTAAAGGGAAAGCAGTCGTTGCAGAAGATTCAGCCTCTGAAGGTGATTTTTCCCTTACTGTTTGTTGCAGTGTATATTCCAATAGCCATTGGATTTTGGATTTAGGTGCATCACATCATGTCTCTAACTAGGGAGTATTTTGACACCTATGAGCAAATGGAGGGAGGCCAAGTTACCTTGGCCAATGATGATGTATGTACTCGTGCAGGTGTTGGCACTGTTAAATTTAAAATGCATGATGGGACTATTAGAACTCTGGAGGACGTCTGGCACATCCCAAATTTGGGGAAAAGCTTGATTTCTTTGATGGTTCTTGATGCAAAGGGCTATAGATATTCAAGAGGTGATGGAAAGATTAATGTCTTGAAAGGCTCGTTAGTTGTAATGAAAAGAGCTAAGTCTGGTCCATTGTATATTCTGCAAGGCACTCCAGTTGTAGGAACAGCAGTCACATCTACATCTGATCAGCAAGATCTTTCTGTCATTTGGCACTCTAGGATGGGGCATTTGGGGCAAAAAGGTATACAAAAATTGAGTAGCATGGGCAGGTTCGCTGGGCACAAGTTTGCATGCATTGATATGTGCAAACATTGTGTATATGGGAAGCAGAAGAGAGTGTCTTTTGGGTGTGGACAGCATACTTCCAAGGGAGTTCTTGACTATATCTATGCAGATTGTTGGGGACCATTTTGGTAGGTTCTAGATATTTCCTATCTGTTATTGATGACTATTCCAAGATGAGTTGGGTTTACTTTATGTAGCATAAGAGTGAGGCATTTGCTTGCTTCAAGCAGTGGAAATTGCAGGTTGAGAACCAGACAGATAGGAAAGTGAAGTATCTAAGAATAGATAATGACCTAGAATTCTGTTCTCATGAATTTGAGAACTTTTGCAAGTCAGAAGGCATCACAAGACATTATACAGTCAGACACACACCTTAGCAGAATGGAGTGGCAGAAAGGCTAAATAGGACACTCCTTGAGAAGGCACGTTGCATGTTGTCACATGCAAATTTGGAAAAGAAATTTTAGGCAGAAGCTATCAACACAGCTTCCTTTCTAGTGAATAGGTCTCCATCTAGTGTCTTAGATGGAAATATACTCTTTGATGCTTGGATGAACAGATTTGCAAATTACTCCAAGTTGAAGATATTTGGATGTCCAGCTTATTATCATGTCAACAATGGTAAGTTAGAACCAAGGGCCAAGAAAGGTATATTTGTTGGCTATGGTATTGGAATAAAAGGGTACAGAATTTATGATGTTGATTCAGGTAAAGTAATTCACAGTCATGATGTTACTTTTGATAAAAAATTTATGTTCCAAACCTTAGAAAAATCAGCATTGGGAGAATCACCAGAGTTGCATCACTCCATGCTTGATCAGGCGGAGCTACCCTTGATGCTACCATGCAGTCCTGAGCATGGTGAGACCAAGGAAAATGATGATATTGAAAATTTGCAGGAGGTTGACAATAGGGAGGAAGAGGTGGAGGAGCTACCACTTAGGACAATTGGAAAGAACCGAACTAGAAGAGATGTCTGTCCTCCCATTAGGTATGGCTATAGCAATTTGATTGCTTTTGCTCTATAGGTAGTTGTTGAGGTGGAGGATTCTACAGAACCCTCCACATATGAAGCTGCTGTAAAGGATCCAGATGCTGGCCTATGGATGACAGCCATGGAAGAGGAGCTTTAGTCCCTCAATAAGAACCAAACTTGGACTTTAGTGAAGCGTCCTCATGGTAAAAATGTTGTAGGTTGCAAATGGGTCTTCAAGAAGAAAGTCGGGACACAAGGCAACTAGGGAGTTCAATTTAAAGCAAGACTTGTTGCCAAAGGCTACTCCCAGAAAGAAGGCATTGATTTTCATGACGTTTTTGCTCCTGTGGTACGTCATACATCCATCAGAGTTCTTTTGGCTATTGTTACAGCTTGTGATTTAGAACTTGAACAAATGGATGTCAAGACAGCCTTCTTACATGGAAATTTGGAAGAAGACATTTGAATGGAACAACCACCTGGGTTTGCTGTGAAGAATAGGTCAGATATGATTTGCAAATTGAATAAGAGTCCTTTTATGAACTTAAGCAGTCTCCACCACAGCAATTTTGATTCATGTGTTTATGTGAAGCCCTTGTTTGATAACACATATGTCTATTTGTTGCTATATGTTGATGACATATTAATTGTTGCAAAGAATATTGATTTGATACAGGAGTTGAAGGATACACTGAAATTTGAGTTTGAGATGAAAGATCTAGGTCCTACTGGGAAGATACTTGGTATGGAAATCCAGCGTGATAGAACTTCAAGGAAGTTATTTCTGAATCAATCCAAGTATATTGAAAAGATCTTGTGTAGATTTGGAATGGCTTCATGTAAAGCCATATCTACTCCTTATGACAGGAATCTCAAATTATCGTCAGCCATGTGTACACAATCAGATGCAAAGAAGCT
>JAMKPZ010003648.1:0-30764 GCA_024699675.1 Amphibolis antarctica | reverse complement strand
CATGGCCCTTCCACCTGCTGTTGTAAGCCTCATCCAGCCCTTTTGCTGCTGTTATTCTTTGCTCTTCACGGCCTTGGAACTGCTGAGTCAGCCATGTGTTCAGCTACCAATTGTGATGGTGATAAGCAAGTATTTGTGCTGTGGACACATGCATCCTACTTATTAAGGTGCCCATGTATTAAGCTTACAAACCTTGGGCGCCTACATATGCCTAACCACCAAATTCAATTTTAATAAATGTTTTTTAATATTGATCCTTGTTATATTGATCCATGTACTATTCATTCAATTCTTCTTAATCAATCAATGAAAAATCTTAGCAATACATCTGTGGAAAGGACAGAATTACTTCACATGTTTCAAACCTTTAGACATTTTTTGTCCATTGTAAGATTTGATATCTCACACATAATTCCTTCCCTTAATGTCGAGGATATCATTTGTACATTAATATACCATCATCTCATGGCTTTTCTTCTCATAGAACTACAGAACTAGACCCCAGCAGCAGGAGATGGAGATAAAAGTTTTCTATAAGGTGGAAGTGAAGAACACTATTGGAAGATAAGTTTACGGAGATCACACATGACCATCACAAGGATTGGGGGGATATTGGAGCAGATGATGCCACCATAATATGCAAGATCCCCAAGAAAGCAGGGTTGTCTGATTTTAGAGACTATCAGCCTAAACTTTTTGAATGGGGTATACAAAATTGCATCCAAATATTTAGTAGAATGACTCAAGCTACTAATGCCTTTACTGTTTTTTTTAATGCATTTACTGTTTAGGGACATCCAAACAACTTTTGTGAAAGACCACCAAATCCAAGATGGCTTTGTAATAGTGTAAGAAGGCATTGAAGAAATGTTTCCACTGAAGGCTCATAGTTTCATGTAAAAATTAAACATAAAAAAAATGTGTATATAACAATATGCACTAGCTGTCCTTGAAAGAGGTGATGAAATACAGGGGATTTGGCAAGCATCAGTGATTGGATATTGTGTGAACTCAACCTGGTTTTCTGTGCTGGTCAATGGATGCCCTAAGGGTTATTTGAATGTGGAACAGACCTCTGCTAGTGTGCTTCTTTATCAAAGTTGTTCAATCTCGTGGATGAGATCTTTAGCAGGATGTGCAGCATTGCAATGGAGAATAACAAGCTTTCTAGTTTCTACCCTAGACAAGGTCCGCATAGCATTCCTTGCTTACAATATAATGATGATGTCTTTGGCTTCTCAAATGCATCCATGGATCAGGTTAGGAGTTTGATGTGCCTTCTGGACTTCTTCAGTTTTGACAATATCGTGCATCAATTTCCACAAATCTATGGTGGCCGGTGTTTGTTGTGATACTCATTTGCTGAAAAATGTGACTGAGATATTTGAGTTGCCGCAATTGAGTTCCCATTCCAGTATTTGGGTCTTCCTTTGGGCATCATTTCACTGAAAAGCTCGGATTAGAATCTGATCATTGACAACTTTGAGCAAATTAGCCAAACTATCTGCTATGTTGTCCAGCTTGCTAATCTACCATCTGTCAATTTTCATAATACCAATGGGTGTATGCAGCAGGCTTTATAGCATCATGAGACAGTTTCTCTAGTTAAAGGGAAAAAGAGGGACCAATAAAGGCTATTCTTGGTTGCTTGGTCAAAGGTACCACAGCCTTGAGTGGAAGTGAGCCTTAGACTGTAGGATCTGCACGACTTTAACACGGCACTACTCAAAAAAGGACTGTAGCATTTTGTGGAGAGTGGAGAATGGAGTGGGCTTCTATGGTGAAAGATTACCTAAGTGAGATGGTACGGTGGTAGGCTACAATTTGGGAACCCTGTGCCTCCTAAAGGGTTAGGGGTGTATGGAAAGATGTTCTTGAGATTGTTAAGGTGGTTTAGGGGGCTTGCATGTGAACATAGGGGATGGTAGGTGGGCTGAGTATTGGAAGGGTTTTACCTTGAATGGTGCTTTGCATCTTGAGACCAATCTGGCAATCTGAAGGACTTCTAAATAGCACCATCCACTGTACATATGATAGAATGGCAAGCTGAAACCATGAACGATGAAGGTTTGTCAAAGTTCCAGAACCATCAGTCAAGGCACACTTCAAGCTTGTCAACTGCCACAATTCTTTGCCGACCTGCAGAGGCAAGACAAGATCCACAAACTCCAGATCTATGAGATTTCTTCTCAGGTTCATGTTCCATGCCCACAATCCATTATACCATTCGCCCATATAACATACTTTGGCCTCCTGATGATCTCTTCTCATATTCCATGTTCCACGCCCACAAACCACAATCCCATTATCCCTAAAGACAAATGATTCACAAATGATTCACAAAGAAATAAACCACATAAAACGTGGCACTTTATAGCCACCAAACAAAAGGCATTTGAAATACACCTCTTTAATGTATTGTTGGACATTATAATTTCCTAACAGAACAAAGTTCATTGCAAAATAATAACACAAACAATAAAATAAGAAATTCACCAAGTTCATAAGAGATACAATAGGCAAATACATTGACATGTAAGGGGATGCCCCTCCACCAAAAAAACCAAGCACCACCACTATACACTGAGGTTTTCACTTTGTCCCACTGGACAAGTGAGGCAACATCTGCTTCCATGGAAGCTCCAACGAAAAAATACTTAACAGATTTGAATATTTCTGCTAATGAAAGTTTTTTAATGTGTCACATGGTACCTGAATCCTAGTAACAACCTTCTACTGCAATAAATTAAGACAAATAATAATAGGAAGAGAATGGAAAGAAACATACATGAGTATCCAACGAAGGAAGGAGTTGACTTCTGCAAATGTTTTTGCAGTTGTTTTCATAGGAAATCGTTTTTTAGTACATTAATTTTATTTTTTATAGATGGATCATGTTATGCTTGGATCCTGAAAAGTTTATTCTTTGTTGAAAAGAAAGTGATAGCAGCTCAAAAAGGTTCAGTTGATTTTAAACTAAGTTCACTTCCTCTTGAGCCAATACTTTTCTTTTGTGAACCCTCTTTCTCTACAGGGATGGCACTACCCACCCTGTTGTGTTTCGTTTGTTCACCAGGTTTAGGCCAAGGTAAACCTTCTTTCTCCTTGTTTCATCAAGAAGCTTTGGTCTTTGATTTTTTTTTCTTTCTGAAATGTGATGAATTATTAAAATTAATGTCAATGAGATCATAATTCAAAAAGATAAAAAAGCCTGCATTTCAGCCATTGCAATGGAAGCACATGGTAAGGAACTTATATTATGTATTAAGAAATTTATCGCTAACAATATTTTCCTTATAGAGATAAAGGAGAGGTGATTCTCTACTCCCAGTGCAATGGATAAAGATTGTTCTAAAACATGACATGGAAGTATATGGAACTTGGTGGAAGAAATAAGATTTAAACTATCAAGCTATTCCCACTCCACATTAGAATGTGCAACTCAGAAACAAAATGGATTTGAAAGACTTTTGGTGTTAGAAGGCTGAAGGCAATAAAGGAAGGATTTTAGTGTTATGGTGAACTTCCCCAATAATTTTTAGGCACTTAGTTTTTTCAGGTGATGCAGGTATGGGCCACCGACTGAATTACACAAAAAAGACCTATCACGACCATTGGGAACATGATTACGTGAAGAAAAAACCCCTGGACTCAAACGCTATCACTACCACCTAAAATAGCAATGTGCGGTGTTAGTACTACACAGATCCAGCTCTCCACAATCGCAATTTAAAACAACTCAAGTTTCTAAGCAGAAACGCAGCAATCCTAGTTTCCAGGAACCCATGCACACTGAAGCAAATCGAACAAGCAAAGCAACACGACAAGAAATCAAAAAATTCCCCTTCCAAAACGATCTTACGGGAGAACCGATCAAAATAACTGACCTTCTCGCTCATGGTTTGGCACTTGGATTGAACATACCCATCGGGATCGAATCCATCGGTTTTGAAGATCTGGAGCTTGTCGGAGAGCTGAACCCCGCTTTCACCACTTCCGACGGCCGCGGCCGAGGCGATCATCCCAGAAGAGGCCGCAGCCCTAGATCGGGACGACTTCGCCGACGCCATCCGGTGATTGGAGTTCCTAATTCGCCGGCGGAAGCTGTAATTCAGACTTTCGTCTCTCCTCCTTCCTTCCTGTCCCACGTCCAATGGAAAATTCTGAAATTGGCAGGAGGCAGGGGGTTGGGCGCACATATGTATCCACGTAAGGACGAGGCAGGTGGCAAGAAAACAGCAGTTGGCTCGTTTTTCTTAATCACGAAAATTTTAATGGATGAAATGTTTGGGTATGTTTGATGTTTTTTCTGATAACGAGGTAAATGTAATTAAAAAATTTAATTACGTGATAACATTGTAAGAATCGAATAGAAAGTTGAAAAGAATAAAAAAAAAGGTTTTGAACAAAATAAGATAAAGATAAATAAATGAAGTTTAAGAAAATAAATAGAATTCACCAAAGTGTACATCACTGAGGATCAATTTGTACGTATCAAAAAATAAAAATTTAAGAAAAAAAAAAGAAAAATTAAGAAATATAAATTTTTTAATATTATTTATTTGTATATGTTACGAAAAATTTAAAAAATTTATAAATATTGTATGTTTTAATATTTCAAATATAATTTCATATTTCTTATATAATCATAAATATAATTTCACATGATGTACAATACCAAAGAAGTAAATAATAAATTTTTTAAACCAATAAATAAAAAATAATGAAAAAAATCGTATAGTAATAAAAAAAATTAAATTATTTTCACATTTTGTAAGATTCACAAATATTTGAAAATCCAAACATTTTTTCAAAATTTCCTTTACTAAAATTTGTAAGAAGCACAGACCTCCAAAATTAACTTCTTGTTTCTCTTTCTGTTTCATTCTCCACCTTTTACCAACAAAGGTATAAAATGTTGTGTAATACTTATCACATGAATTCTCACGTATTTCTTGCAAAGTCTGAAAATGGTTTATATTCTTCTCAAGACCTATGTAAAAGAGTGAACATAGATCTTCTTCGAACTTTACAAGTGATATTAAAGCTCAATCCAATCCACTTATCCACCATAATCGTATACAAAATAAAATGTTGACATTTGTGTAATAAAAATAATGATACGACGAGATTGAGACCTGTGTTTCATCAACATGAATAAAGGAATAACATAAACCGGTCACACGGACCTTCTTTTACCCGCAGCAACGAACACTGGACAATAGAATAGCTTAAGCACATTGAGCCTCTTATCAATTTCAGAGTAGGTAATGATAATGATAATAATAATAATAATAATAACAATAATTTCAGAATGGGTATTTACGTTAAAATGTAAATCCTCAAATGAAAAATACGAAGAAGATTCACATTTCATGTTAAGTTCATTGACATCCCTAATTGCTGTACTTCTTCATGGATGAATACGACGGAACTTGCACGAGAAAAAAAGTTCTGCAATAGGCAGCAGCATCACTACGTGGATTTTTCGGAAGCCCCGTTGAGCATTCCACTATTCCATTATTCCACCATCATGTATTTTCAGCATCGATGAGAGATTGATGGAATAATGGTGCTAAGCTTCAAGAACTAGACAGAAATATGATGTACCGGATGATGACGATCATCCCCTTAAAGCTGTGTTTGTAACAAAGTGGAGCATGTTATCAAAGGAGGTTCTTTAAGACGAGCTAGTCCTGCAAAATTATCCACTTCAAGTGCAACCCAATTGCATTCTTATTCCTTCACACAATGAGCATCCATACCTTGCATTGTGCAATGATGATAGCCAACACTTTTAAGAAACTCCCTAATTTGATGACGGCTACTATTACTAGCATGGAGCAATTTCTCATCCTCCTCGTAGATGAGGTACGGAGCTTTGCCTTGTCTTCTAGACAACAGTCGCGAGGCCCCTTTTAATACATGATACTCCCAACCTTGAACGTCAATTTTTATTAGTAACACTGGCTCTGACTCAGGAATAATGTCATCCAAGGGAATGGAAATCACTTGCGTCTCTATCTCTTCATTGGACTTGAATGCCAATTTGGCACCAGAAGCAGAAACAGCACTATTGTCAAGGCGACCTATCAACTGGTTCGTCCAGATAATTGTCAGCAAATTATTGCAAAGGAGAAAAAGAGAGAGGAAGAAACCTTCCCAAAGCACACACTTGAATACATGTAATGCAACATTAAAACAAATTTTGCTGAGAAGCCATTATGTCAAAAATGAATAGGCCCATAAACATGTTATTTTGCTGAGAACAGGCGACAGTTCCACATAAAGGCATCATAAAACTATGATTTTAGTGCAACATGTCATTGTCAATATTAACGGCCAGCAGATACTACCCTACTAAAATTTGTTGGGACCATTTCAGATAAACCATCAAAAGATGCGAGATTGAACCTAAACAGATTTCGTCCCAATTGGCACAAGCAAATATGCACTTCAAATTTAGTGTAGCGATATACACCTATCACATTAAAAGTGTAAACCAATTGTTTACTGGTAGTGTTAATAACAATAATAAGTGTATGTTTTACAAGTAATCCTTCAAAAGCTGTGGCAGACAAGTGACTCGTGTTCGTTTGGTTGAGAAGCTGAGAAGTTAGGAAAGCAAAACAACTAGAGGACTAGTGAAAATTCATCAAACTCCTCAAAGCAACCAAGTGATATTTATGTCTTTCAGAATTTCATGTAAGTTTGGCCGTGTCCATGGAAATGGCATGTTGAACACAAGAAATGGGTGGTAGTAGATTATTATTCATAAACAAATATAATGTCTCTATATATAGAAGCTACATAGAACAACAAACACACCATAGGAATCTCTCACCTCTATCTAACTTGTGAAGAATATCTGACATCTCATTGACTTCAGCAATTCAGAAATTAAGACTGGTACTAATGTCCCAAACAAAATTTCCAGCTAATTGTGACATAACACTCCTTCACTTTAACAGCAGGGGAATAGATAACCACTAAAAATTTAAGGAAGGCTGACAAGTAGTGACTTGGTAATCTCCTTCTACACACTATGTACCTACCCAACACGGTCATTATGGTCCCACCAGACCACTTTCCTATTATCATTTTCAACTTAGCCCAAATTCAAACCCCCCCTCCATGTAAAGCCTCCATAACCATTTCCTTAGCAAAGCTAAATTGGAGGAGTGCAAGTGCTAATCACCAATACCACCTTCATACTTTTTCATGTGTTGGTTTCCTATTTTATCATAAGGCACCCCATACAAGATCCTTTATTCTCTCTCTTCCATAAGAAATTTCTCACTCTAGTTTCTTTCCGACACCAACTAGTATACTGAAAATAGAGAAGTGCATTGATAGCCTAACACGGAAGATAGCAAATTTAACTTTCCACCCTCAGATAGAAACCTTCCATTCCCCACCCCCTCACTCCCACCCCACAAATATATTTTATATTGCAACTAAAAAATATTGTTTGCTCATTTTTTTAGCTTTCGGTCTTTCAACTATTATTTTATAGTTCAAATCAACCATCATTTATAATGTAGTCGTGATGCTTCAAACCAGCAATGGTGAATTGTACCTGTGGATTACAATTTCAAGGATCATTCTGAACTACCTAAAGCCTTTTGCATTTCTTTCATGTCCTTTTGTTTGCATGATTACACTTTTTCATAAACATTTCTTCTCTGTTACGTGGAAAGAGTGGTGCTGGAAAATCCAAAATAACTCCATATGTTTTCTCTAGATTGAAAATCTTCCTAGCGACTGCTACATGTGCAGTGCCAACTGCACTTGGGACAAATATATATTCCCTCGATAATGTGATAAAGGCATACTACAATATAAGCAACCAAGAATTGTGGTCACCAGCATTCAATTCATGTTCACTAAGTGAACGTGTTAAATTTACTCTGCTTTTATTTTTGTCTAAAAGATTAAAAATACTGAACTTTGTGACACAACTCCACAATTTCACATTATATAAATTTTCTAGTAATGAGAATTCTACTTCCAAAAACAACCCATCTTAAATGAATCTAATAAGGAAGTAGTTTTCCCTCACCGGATGCTGGTAAATATCAAGTACTGTGGTTATTTCTCGTGAAGCATGCATTCAACATCCACATCTCCAAGAACTAACATATTTAGACTTCACAAAAAAACATGATTCACTATATCTTTATATGCAAGTTACGAACAATATTGTATTATTCCAAAGTAAATACGTATTTAACTTAAAAGCAGCTCATAAGACCTATTTTCTGACTAATCACCTTAAGATCTCACTTCTACTGATGGTGGTCGTGTCAACGAAATTAACAACAGAACGTATGAATTTGCCAGAACGATGAGAAATAAAATATTGCATGTTCAACAGAGACAACAATTCAGAATTAAAGCACTAGTTACCTCGCATTCAAAGACACGATGACTAAAAATAAACATCTACACGCCACAGATCAGAATTGAGGTCTTTATAAACATGTATACCTTATGAAAAGTGATGTTCCCTCTCCTATCCGAAGCTGCGGCGGCAAAGACCGCTACCTTCCCGCCAACCCTGTTGAAAAACACTCCCTCACAGATCTTCTGCAAGTTTTCAAACACCGGCTCGAACGCCAGCACCCTGAACCCCATGGCAGCCGCAGCGAACGTCGCCATGCCGACATTCGACCCGACGTCCACAACAATTCCATTCTCCATCTCACCCTTCCTCCCTTCCAACAACTCCTGCAATGTGACCGATATGTCCGGCTTCCGGAACCCCTTCCCCTTCATCATCCTCACAATGTTCTTGTGTGGCTTCTCCGGCAAGCGGCCAAAGTCCGCCAGGGAGTAGAAGAACGGGTATTTCACCCCTTCCACTAAGCTTGCGAAAACTGGAGACGCCTGCGGGTGGGAGTTGCATTCAAGGGGCGGAATCGGGGTTGGGAAGGCTGGAAAGGGTGACTGGAGGAGGAGATGGGAAGAGTTGGAGGTCGAGGTCTGGGTAAGGAAGAAGAGAGAGAGGATGAGGACAAGGGAAATGGAGACCAGGATAAACAAGGATGTGAGGAATAGGAGAGGTGACGAAGCCTTTTCTCTCTTCCAGGCGTTCGCCATCTCCGCTCTGGAGAGCAGACAACCAGAGCGAGAGATCTGACAGTAAAGTGAAGAAGACGACAGAAGAAGAAGAAGAAGAAGAAGAAGAAGAAGAGGAGGAGGAGGAGGATGAAGAGGTGAGTTAAACAGGCGGGTCGGGTCGGGTCGGATAAACGGTCAATGCACCAAAGGCTTAGGAGAAACACTGGTAGGACTGGCAAATTTATGATCTCCCAAAAATAACCTTTGATTTACTTAAATTTACTTTGATGAGGTTAATAGAATTCAAATTATCTATTTTATAATTTTAAATTATTTATCAAACCTAAATTTTTTTATTTGATTATTTTAAATATGAATTCGAAATCAGAAGGAATTTTTACGTAAAACTCTCGAATAATTATTTTATTATAAAAAATTATGGTGAAGATTAAATGTCACGGAGCACACCTAAATAAATGAATCCTTTCAATTTCCTGGTCATGAAAAGGGCAATATGTTGATTAAAAAAACACCATAACATATACGCATGTATGTATCTATATATATACACACACAAACATACACGACTGTTCATGAAATGTAACACATGCATAAATAACTTGTTGAAGTACATTTATTGGGATGACCTAAATAAAAAGAGAGAGAGAGAGAGAGAGAGAGAAATGATCCATGGGAAAAAGAACGACGAGGAAATTTCTCAGCGTCTTTACTTCTACCACTTTCTGTATTTACTTTAGTTCTCTCCATTTGCGATCACCTTTTCTATTTGACACCACAGTCATCGACCATAAAAAGATGAACATGCAAAAAAAAACTTTAATTTCATATAAACTCCTACAAGTTACTCTTACCGCAAAAACTCTACCACTAATTACTATTACAATTCAACTTCGTTTATTTCACAACTCCTAAATCTAATGTCATCTAACTCTAAAACCGAAAACAAATGAAATTTAAAACCACTTGTAAAAATATCAAGAAGCTCAAACATCATCCTACAAATGTCAAAGCATACCCTCCAATGGCCATTCAACATATTTCATAAGACAGAAGAAAGCTATGATCTCTATTTACCCTTCATCTTCCAACTCATCAAAATCACCACATTCAAGAAGTTTATCCATTCTAATAAAATTAAATACAATGCATTGTACAATAGATAAGAAATTATTTAAACCCAACCAAACCTAATTCTGTAATTAACAATTAATAAGCATATATTCCATGCAAGAAGAAAAATAACATATAATGCGAATAACATACAGTTCATATAAAAACAGTGATGCAATAGTGGAAATCAATAAAATGCTGCAATTTCTAAACTACCACAAACAAAAGATGCAATTTTCCTTGTGAACAAATTTATGCACTAAATTCAACGTACAAAATGACATTCACACATTGAAATCAACCTGAAATTGCCATCACAATGTCAAAACAAGAGTGGAATCATCAATACACTCTTTCACAACGTAGGATCATGTTAATCATGTCAATACCATTCCAATAAAGATATCCTTTCATCCACTCTTCCAAATGACACGAAATCAATGCAACACAATATAGGAACAGTACTTTTAAAGCTCCCAAAACGCACCACAAACCTTCCTGACCAAAGGAATGGCCAAATACGCAAATTTTGCAGCAAGAGAATTCACACACAAGACTGCAGTAAAAACACACTAATGCTGCAGTCACAAACCTCTTCAAAACCTGCCACCGAAACAGAAATAAAATACCACACAGTAATACACTTCAGCCCATAAAATACTTCAAAACTACAGCAAACATTACTCACAATTGCAGCCAAACAAAGCAATCAAAGTGGCAGCCAATTCATGCACGTTGCAGCCACAAAAACACCAAATATTCACGGCAAAATCCGTCCAAAAATCACTACTGAAATTGACTAAAGCCTGCACCTAAACAACAAAAATTCCACAAGAGAACTGCAGCAACTATTGCCAAAATAAGCAGCAAGGGAACACAAACTCTGTTGCACAATATCTGAAAAAAACGTGCATTAAACTGCATGCATTCTCATGATAAAATTTGCATTTAACTGCCCACAAATTCATCAAGAGATCAAAATGATTCTACATCAAAATCCACATTTCTGCACTGTCCTTTAGATCAAAATAATTAGATTGATGCAGGAGTGGAAATCTGCACTATTTAAAGGTAAAATACACTATTAAAAGTTTTTTTACTTTTCTGTGAGGTAGATAAGTAATCTCATTTTGAAATGTTTATCCAAATGCAACTTATTTTAAAATAAACTAATTTAAACAAGCGATTCAGATGAAACTTAAATTAAACGTCTACACTATTATTATTAAAGGAAGATAATGGACATTTAGAACTTAATGCAATTCTAACTTTATTTACGAAATCAACTTCAACTTCAACTCTATTCAACTTTTAAGGCTAAAAAAGCAGTCCTCAAATGCACCCTATGATGCACTAGGTAGATTGTATTTATGCTTCTCAAGACACATGCAACAAAGTTTTATTTTGACATCCAAAGCACCACAATGGGCATTGGGCGAGAAACAAGAAAGAGCGAAATTTCTAGCACCATAACAGTGGACGGTACCTCCACCACAACAACTAGCCATCAAATTAAAGCATAACTTGGAATGGAGCAGACAACACTATTCATGTAGGGCAAGACTATAGAGAAAAAGGTGACATCAGACTTTTATTGAACGAAAATCTATGAGAAGTAGGTGAACACCTTAGTTGAGAATGCCAGCACCAGCCTTATTTTGCTTGGCCAGCTTTGTCCACTCTGTATGAAATGCGCCTGAACGATCGACCCTCTCGTAAGTGTGAGCTCCAAAGAAATCCCTCTGTGCCTGCACAAGATTGGCAGGAAGTCTTACCCTTCGGTAGGTGTCAAAGTATGCAAGACTTGCACACATCCCTGGGGTGCTAATGCCAGCTTCAATTGCCAAACCAACAACCCTCCTCCATGCTCTTTGTCGCTGCACCATCTCCCTTGCAAATTCAGGGTCAACGATAAGGTTGGCAAGATGCTGGTTCCGCTTGTACGCCTTCTTGATCCTATCCAAGAATCTAGCCCTGATGATGCAACCACCCTTCCAGATTCTTGCCAATTCCCCCAAATTAAGGTCCCAATCTTTCTCTTGACTCTTGGCACGAAGCAGGTTCATCCCCTGAGCATAGCTGCAAATCTTTGAAGCATACAGTGCTTGTCGAACGTCATCTATCAGGCGCTTCTTATCAATGACCCTGTTTAATCCAAAAATTTCACTGCCAATCCCTGCCTGATCAAGCATCCTCGCAGCAGCTTCCCTCTCATCCTTAAGCCCACTCAGGTACCGGCAATCCAACGATGCAGCAATTGTCGGAGCCGCGATGGACAACTCTGCTGCCTGCTGGACCGTCCACTTCCCCGTCCCCTTCATCCCAGTTTTGTCCAATATCTTGTCCACAAGTTCTCCATGACTGTGCTCGTCGCTCACCGTGAAGATATCGGCTGTTATCTCGATCAAATAGCTCTCAAGCTCTCCACGATTCCACTCCGCAAATATTTCCGCCAATTCCTCGTTGGACAACCTCCCGACCGTCTTAAGAACATCATATGCCTCGGAGATAAGTTGCATATCTCCGTACTCGATCCCATTATGCACCATCTTGACGAAATTTCCTGCACCACCTACCCCAACATACGTGACGCACGGCCCGTCCTCAACCTGGGCAGCGACTTTTCGTAAGATATCTTCGACGTTATCGTACGCCTGATGCGAGCCACCGGGCATCAGCGAAGGACCGTTCCTGGCTCCCTCCTCACCGCCAGACACCCCCATGCCGAGATACAAGATTCCCCTCGACTCCGCCTCCTTGATTCTCCTCTCGGTATTCTCATACCACTCGTTTCCGCCGTCGACGATGGCGTCCCCGGGCTCCAGGTACTCGGAGAGCGAGGTGATGGTCTGGTCGACGGGGGCACCGGCCTTGACTAGCACGACGATGGATCTGGGCCGCTGGATGGAGAGAACGAAATCTCTGGGAGAGTAATGTCCGGTGAGAGGTAAGCCGCCCTCGTCCCTCGCGCGGACGAGGGTATCATCGACCTTGGAGGTGGTTCGATTGTAGACGGAGATGGGGAAGCCTTTCTCGGCGATGTTGAGGGCCAGGTTCTGACCCATCACGGCCAGCCCAGCCAGTCCAATGCGTGATAGAGTCGCGGATTCCATCGCCGCCGCCGCCGCCGCTGGTGGAGGAGGAGAGAAACGTGTAGCTGTGTAGTGTTTCCAGGTGGTCGTAGGAAAGCTAGGGATTGGATAGCGGGAAGACGACGGGCGAGGTCTTTAAAAATGGTAGGCTGGACCCTTCGAGTTGTTTATGGGACAAGTCACAGGCGGCATTTTTGTCCTTTTTTTTTTCTTTTTTTTTTACGATAAGACAGTCACGGACGGCGTTGATGGATGCGAAGTTCTTCCTATTTTACGCATGCGTTGCTTCGCTTGGAATCTGGATTCCAAACGAGGCGAGGTGAGCTTACACCTGGTCCACTGCTCTTCGGTAATTGGCACTTGACGGCCAATCGGGTCACCGAGCGGTGAGCGCCCAAAAGCGTCGCCGACGTCAACATGTATGACCATGTGTTACTTTTCTTTGAAAATGATAATTATAATAAAATAAAAGAACCACGACATGACTATTATGTTTGACAATTGGGTACGATTAAGCTGACTCTTCTCATTTTTACTTTAGAAGTAATTTTAGTTTTATAATGTTATATATATTTTTAAAATTAGTTTTTTTATTAAAATTATTTATTTAAAAATTATTATTATTTACTCTTCGATAATTATTTTATTATTATTATTATTTATTAAAGTTGGTGAATGACGCTTAAATGGTACAGAAGTTTACACTTTTTATTGTAATTTTTAATTTTATTTTCTTTAATTTTTATCAAACAATAAACTTATAAAAATAATAAAATCAACAAAAATGGTTAAAGATATTTTTTTTTTGTCATTTTATATTTAATTATTATAATAAAAAATTACTATAATTACTATTTACATATCTTATTTAATAAAAACATTATATATTATTAATTTAATATAATAAAAATCTTATTAAACTTTGTTACTAATACTACCAATGAATCTAGTCACATTTCACAAAAAGTTAAACACGTCACAAAGATAAATATAAATAAAACTTCGAAGAATCTGACTTACTGATAATTATGGTAAAATATTAAAAAAAATTCTTCAACTTTGTGCTGTACTTTTTAATCGAAAAGTCAAATTATTTGAAAGTAAAATCAAAATAGAATTATTCTTATTGAAATACACGCTATTTTGCTTGGAAGTTTATTTTTCATTTCGAGTAAATTTTAATTATTGATCTTTGCATTTGCATCTCGAGTAAGGTATTTTTCCCAAAGTTTCGTGTATTGATTTATTCAATGGTGCCAACGATTAAGAGGTGTTCAATTATTCTTATTGTTTTTTTTTTTTTTTTCTAGAAAAGTGTTTTTTTTAAAAACGTCTACATTTAAGTTTAAATTTATTTTTTAGAAAAAGTAATAAACAAGCTTACGAAAAAAGTGCGTAAATATTTGGCTACGTATAAAATCACAAAAAAGTGCATAAATGCTACTTTTAATAAACCGTATATTCAAGAAAAAGTTATACACTCAATTGCAACTTAAATATTTCACCAATCTTACATTTGTATTTTACGGAAAAAGTAATTTTTAGGTAAATAATTTTAATACGAGAGGAATAATAATAATAATTTTGATAAAAAAAGATGTTGACTAAGAAATGTGAATGTTACTATAAAATTAACAGTACTTTTAGAAATGGAAGGTAATGAAAGATAAACGATGTCATAATTAAGGTGAATTAATCTTTTTTTATCAAAATTAAAATTAATTGAACATTTATTAATTCATAATATATATATATATATATATATATATGAGAAATGCTCATTAATAGTGCTATTAAAGGTGATTTTTTATATTAATTGGATAATTTAGATTAAATCTGAACTATTTAATTTTTTTAATAATTATAATAAAAAAATCGTCGTGTGACATCCTCCTTCTATATGCAATGTCCTCCTCTTTTCTCTCATCTCATACATTCATACATCTACTTTTTACTGACCACTTTATTGGATTTTGATATGTTGATCTGCTCTTTTGTTTTTTTCAATTTCTACAAAAAAGAAGAAAGAAAGAAAAAAAGAAAGAACAAGAGAAAGAAAAATGAACATTCAGTTCAAATCAATCAATGTGAATGATTTACTTTCAACTACAAATTTCGATCTTCCTACTTTTTTTTACTCTTAACCTTTAACTCTCCTCTACTCTTTACTATTGACCTTCCAACTCCTTATTGACTACCTCAATCGTCGATTCCTTCTGATCAAGAATAATATTTGAGACTATATCTACTTCTATATCGTTTTACTTTTTTTATTTTAATTTTATATAAAATTTTAATAATATTATTATTATGTAAATTTTAATATATAAATTTTTACGATGATGTAAATGATGCATTTATTAATTTTCGATCACAACCAAAAAACGCACCCAAAGAATCCCGCGTACGCAGTACCCTATACTCTCATATTTCCCGCGCACTCGGCCACCCTCTTTCAGATCTGTTTCTCCGCAAAGCTGAAAAATCCCAAAACCTCGGCGTCCGTGTCTGCGCTTGCTTGCGGTTCGTTCATGGACACCGTCAGCACGATCACAATCTCCGATCTACTCCGCCTCTCCCGTGCTCTCACAGGCGCCGCCTCTCTCCAGGCCACCACCGTTTCGCCTCCCCCGCTGAAACGCCGCAAGCTAGCCCCGCAAGACGATCCCCCACTCCCCTCACCCTTCACCGAATGCCCTGTCGCCCCGCATCGCCCCCTAACTCCACTCACCCCCCCCACGGTCCTCGTTGGGACTGTGGAGCTCCCCTCAGCATCCTCCCCCGATCCGTGTGGCTCCGGCAGGCGGTGCCTCTGTTTCACGGACGGAACCGGTAGGGTTTGCTGTGATGTTCTCAAGTTTGATCCCGGGATGGTTGGGAGGAAGATTACGGTTTTGGCGTGGAATTATGTTCCGTTTAGAAAAGGTAGTGGCGGCGTTTTGGAGATTGTCAGGTGGAGTTCTGTGGAAGCGATGGCTGATGTTGAGACATCCATGCCCTCAACTAGGGGTGTTTTGAGATCCGTGAGTCCTGTGTTTTCGGTTCCCCTTAATCGGGAGAAGTGTGGGAGCTCGAGTGGTGTGGCGGCAGAGGATGGCGACACTCCTGGTTTCCTAGTCGAGCTGGCGATTTGCCAGTGTGGTTTATGTGGGAAGGCAATCTCCGTAAAAGATTGGAACTTGCGGGGGAATTTGGGTCATCATTCTTTTACATTGTCCATTTTTGTGTATTTTTCCGGTCATGGGTTTTCATTGCATCAGGTGCTCTGTAAACTGGTAGGGAGAACGGTTGAGATCTCTCGATTGAGGAAGAAAAAGGTCGTTGTCGGAGAAGACGAACCGTACATTATGTTTGTCAGCACGGAAAGGACTGTGGTGTGCAGAAGTGGTTGCTTGATGGGTGCATTGACCATTAGAAACAGAAGGGACGCTCTTAAAACAGGGGAAGCATTTGGAACATACGACGGGGTTGTAACTGGGATCTGTATGAATGGCATGGCTGTTGAGTTGGACGAGAAGGTCTGGCTTCTCCTAACTGATCCGCTGCTTTCATTGCCACATTCTCTTCGAGTTGGGGCTCTCGTAAGTCTTGCATCTCATTGATTATTAATTTTCACCATAAGTACTATCTATGGCATGTCTTTTGTACTATCAATGTCTATAAATGGATATTTGAACCTTGAAACCCAATTTGAATGTAGATTTGTTTATCCGAAGACTTTGAATATAATATAACAGTAGTTTTATCTGTGTGTTATCTGTTCATTAAATTTGATATATTTTTGGTTAACTTGTGTATTTTTATTATTGAATCCTTTATACATAGAATTATATTTTAAAATATGACATTTTACGATGAAAGTTACTTAGGAAAATTACCAAAATACAAATCTCATAAATAATCTAAAATGCCATATTCTGAATGAATACGTTGGATGGAAATGTGAACATTATGATCTTTTCATATTATATGATTATTTTAGTTATTAAGTTGATGTTCTCGTCATTTGCATCACTATTTATCATTATCTTAACCACTCTTAGTTTGTATTTGTGTTGAATCTATAAAATAAAATGTATAAAGTAAGTGCTATTTATATTCAAATTCAGATTTTGGATTAGATTATCTGGATTCAGCTTTTTGGCATGCAAAATTGTAAAGACAAAAGGTGAGGTGGTGGCTTGATCAAGTATGGTGACGAATTATCATATTTAAATAAATATATAAATATATAATGAGATTAAGTATCCAAACATTTAGGTAAATGGCTATTCAATATATATATATATATATATATATAACGAAGAAACATATAGAACTATAGAAGTTTGAGAAAAGGGCGAGATAAAAAATGTGAGCATGTGATGCTCCTTGTTTGTTGTTCATGGGAAAAATAACTCAAAGAGGAACAAGAAATGTACCTCAAAAATGGGATTAGTTACGAGTGAGGTGGAATGTTGCTGATTCGCAGTCGAGGAAGATTGCCAAAGGCAACTAATAGTCAAAGAGGGTTGCTAGAGGTGATACAGATCAAGTATTCGATAGTATTGGCAGCTTGAAGGGGCTTAGGTTCTATTGGTATTGCTTGATGTTAGAGTTCCTTGTAGGAGGTTTTAGAAGGAGCAATGATAGAGGAGAAGGAACAAGAACTCTTGTGGGAAGCAAAATGAAACCTGAAGTATCGGAGGGGATGCTTATGGAAAAAAAGAAAGTTCTGTTAGTAGATGAAAAGGGCAGAAGACAATGTAATGCCTGACCTAGGAGAATAATAGGAAAGAAATTGTTTGGTTGGTCAGATATTTACACCCATTTAGTTTCTTTCAACCAGTGAATGGCTTAGATCAGGTGTTAGGCCCCCCTAGTCACTTTTTGAGGCAAGAATAGGCATCATCTTATTTAATTCCATAATTTTAATGGAACGTATTTGGGTTATCTCAAAATTCAAGCTGATAAATACGAAGAAAGAGTAGTATCTGGTTTGAAATCAATCTGTTTACACCCCTATTAGCTGTTAACAGTGTGTTTTAAACATTTACACACAGAACATGCTTGTAGTCACCTGAATATTAATTTAGAACTTACATATTTATGTTGCAGCCAATTTTTTTCAATAAATTGACTTCCTGGTCTTCCATTCATGAATCATGATGGATTCCTTTTCAGTTTATACTACTTTTATTTCACTGCTTCTCATCAGTTCCACAGAATCCCATGTTTGTTAAATTTCATTCTAAAATATCAATTTTCATGCTTGATGTTGTTTCCCCTTTCATTGGTATTTTAGTCAACTTGTTTAACACACTATTTTGATGATATAACATTCCTGTAGTTATATTTTGATATTCATTTTCCTATCATCAAGAAAAGACATGTTGTTGAAAAATACATCTTTGGATGACCTTGATACAGATATCTGTGAGAAATGTTCATATCATACATTCTAATTTTTCATGGACGAAGGTGCTCTTGCTTGGTGCTTGCATCAAGACCACCATTCTTGTTAAGTCATTCTCCCCCATTAACACTGAGTAAGATTCTTGTGACTTGTAAATGCCATGTGTGTTTAAGTCTTATCATTGTTGGGTGGTTTTTGATCAAATTTTGCTTTTACAGGTGTCTTGTTGGAATTCGTAGTCAGTATTCATTGGTAAAATTTATTTACTCATTGGCTTTTCCTGCCAAATTTTGGTAACGGTTCTTGTAACTTACCATTTTCTTGCATTTCTTTGTAACATGTGTCATCTTCACTAATCTCATCATCTGTTTGTTTACAGGGCACTCCTCCTTTTTTCATGCCTTAGGAAAAAATTCCATGGTGTTTTTTCTGATAGAGAAATTTTAGGGACAAAGAATGTAAGTGAAAACTGCTTTAATTTCAACACCACTCAAAAATACTGCTTGATTTTATTTTCCTCTCTGTTTTTTGTTATTCTAATACATAACTTATTGACCTCGCATTGGTTTCCAATTAGTGCTTATGCAAGACATCTATCAACTGATATTTTTATGGTGGTTCCAGAAAGAAGGGTTTGCTCATGTGTATGCTACTTCACGTCTGCCTTCTTGTGTATCTCAACCTCGGGTAAGTTGGCAGTCTGCTTTAATTTTATATTTCCTTCTTCAATCTGGCGTTCACTTTTTCAGTTCCATCAATAGTTAATGTCAACTGCATAGTTTCTGATTTGGATGGTGTCCCTTTCCTTTTTACCCATTTATACATGAAATCATGATTGAGAGTAGAATCATGATATGTTATGAGCATTTAATAACCACTAGTGCATGGTATATTATATAGCATATTAGCAAGTATGGGTCAATTTCATGTAAAATTTTTTTGAAGTGGAAATTAATTGTCAGCTGTTGAAGTTATGGATTAGATTTTGCAAGAAAAATTTGTTAACATGATTATCCTATCACTAGTAGCCTTGGGTTGATTTTGGCCTAGAGGAGGATCTTTGAGCGACATGGACCAGATAACTGTTTTGGAATGGAATGTGGCCAGATGTTGTGAAGGTTTCTGAAGCAGATACAGTGCCCTCTGAAAAACAGTGATGGCCAATTGCAAGTCCATGGGAAGAATATCTGAGCCAAAGCAATTTTTTCCTCAGCTTTTGTTAGGAATTACAAAATCATTGAGTGAGAAAGAGGGTACTCAATGCTACCTTATCTTTTACCAACACACAAATATGTTTACATCTCAATGACTCCTCAAAGAAAAGGAATTAATTAACATTTTTTCGCCTAAAATTGGACGTCCAGGTAGATGTTCAGTATCAATTCTGGATTCCATCAAAAGTGCATTGGAAATGTAGTGGTATGATTGTTCCATATGGTCCAATGTGATTTTTGAATTTTTTAAAAATTCTCGGCACTCCCTCATCTGAAATCAGTTTTGATCTTTTTTGTTTTTGATTTAAATTCATCTCCACATTGAGATCCTTATGTTGTTATTTTTTGTGAGATAAATCACTAGAGGAATCTACATAAACAAAGGTGGAAATTGTTTTGGAAATTCCAGTTTAAATTTTACAAAAATGCTATTAGTATCTGCCTTATTAAAGATGCAAAGGGTTGTACCATCCATCTGGACATGAATACCATTATTTGTATTGGGCTCGTAATTGGAAAATTAGAATCTTACGAGAACCAGAAATCAAGGTAATAGAGTATGATTATGGAATTGGAATAGTTTCAGAAGCATACTCAAAAGTGTTGCTGATGATGTATTATCACCTACAGCAGGGAAAATGGTGTTTACTTCATCTTTTTTTATGACAAAAGTGTCCACACTGCGTGCTATTACTTTATAGTTGCTTAATATAAATTTTTTTTCTTATTTTTCTTTTGATAGTTCTCTGTTGTCTTAGAGGCTTGTAATTGCAGAAAGGTGTATTTATGGAGTTCTGTAAGCATGAGTATTGTTCTTGCCGAAGTCAGCCAATCTACAAGCCCCTTGAATTGGTAACTTATCATCTGCATTATTGGACTTATAATTAGATTAAACACTTTACAAATTTATCTGCAAGGATTTGTTTGTCTGTTGTTTTTCTTGTTTTTAGGTGCCACCTTTGTGTAATTTTATTGACAATTGCCAAACCACGTGGATATCCATGTGTCTGCAACCTGAGGCTGCTTCTGATGCTTTCACGTTGAACAGCAATGCTAGACATATGCACCGTGAAGAATATTCTTATGATAGATTAATCAGGAGATTTATTCCAAGCAAGGATCTAGGTGTTATTTTGATGGGCTCGTTATGGGTATGAGCTTCCATTTGACTTTTCTTATTTTCAATAGTAAGATGCTGTCTTCTGCTTATGAAGAACATCCTAGTCAGATTTTTTTGGGTGCTAAATTGCTTATGGGTGGAGATGGGTCGAACTAGATGGGTTACCTTTGTGTTCTGCCCTTCGCTTTTCAAATATTATTGTTTGGCATGTCTTTGTAAAGTGTGAGCTGTTATTGGATTATCAGTTCCAATGTAAAGAATTTGCAGCTACTTAAATACAATTGAAGATTACTGTTGTTGGTTGTCATTAGCTGTTCAAATATTCCATTCTGTGACATTGTGTTGAGTATTGACTTTAATATAAAACAATGGAAATTGTCATTTCTTATTGTTTCAGATGCATTATTGGCGCCTGAAGCAATCTTTTTTTTGGATAACTGATCATCCCTTTGTCCTACCAAGGGCAGTCAAATTGTAGCAAAGTGTGAACCTTAATGACAGCAGTAGCCTGCTTTCGTGATTGACCAAAGAGAGTCTAGGCAAAGTCTTGTGTGGGAGGAATAATCCCAAGTTTGACTCTGTGAGAAATCGAATTGAAGACCCAAAGGACAATGGGCCCTTGGGTTGCCAATCAGGTTACCCCAGTTGGTTACATCGAAAGCAACCTTTCATGAAACAAATTCCAATTGTTTTGTTAGTTTGCTATGGTAGGTGGTTACATCTAAGGTGAATCGGGTTTGCGTCCTATTAATTGTCAATGTAATTACCATTAGAAGGTTCACGTGGACTTATCCCTAAATTGAAGCAATTTGATTTCCAGCAAGTCGCACTTCATGATCAATGATTTACAAATCAGTGGTGAATGTTTTGTGCTGAATTCACTTTCCCAGTCTAGCTAATGTTATTTTTGTACCTTTTTTATTTCTTTTCGGTTTCCCATCCCAAACCCAAAATTATTGGTTTTTCTTTTGTTTTAGTTCGCATATGGATTTTCTGGGTTTTAATATATTGCTCTTTGCCACTCAAAAAAGAGAGTGGCATATTATTTTTCCCATGCATTCTTCTTATTCTGCATATAAATCTTTAATTTAATTTTTTGTGCATCCAGACTTCCTCATCTTCAAAGAGGCTTCAATTATTTGATAAGACCGGAAGCGTTGATATCGTGGTGCCAGATTTGCCTCCAGATATTGATACAAATAGTATTTTTGAGGTTTGCCAAAACTTGAACATATATCACATTATTTGGTTCATACCAACTCTGCCTAATAGAAGAATGCGTTCTTTTTTGTGTCAATTCTTGTGATGTCTCAAATCCATCGTTAGCTACACTTCAAGTGATTTTTATTGGTTTTCAAGATAGTATGCTCTGCCATTGATATCATACAATTGATCTATCATATTGAATTTTTCCTGTTTATTACAGCTACACTTCGATTTCAACATTATGACAATATTAGATAGTTTGCCATTATCTTTTGTTTGTGTTCTTTATTTGTGTCTAATAGATCTGCATATCTTTCTTTTTCTTCAGATTAAAGATTACGTACTCATCATAGAGGGCTTGCCTGCAAAGGTCAAAGTGCTGCGATCATCTAGAAATGAGTCTCTGTCTTTTAGGAGCATTTTTCAAAATTTTTGGTCAAGGAATGAGCTGGTTGACTTGACTATTTATGTTCATTTCTACCTCAGAAATTCAACTTGCCTAAACAAACATTTCCACCTCCCTGTTGCTAGAAACATGTTTGAAAGTAATGCTGTATACCATCTTTTATATTTGACACACAAGTTTCCTGCCTTGCATGATGTAAGTTCAATGTGATTCTTGGTGAATGTTATGTATTCTCTTCTTATTGCCTTTATAACATGAAATTTTTTTATTTTGCATTCCAGGATGGTTCTGTTATTTCAAATGGGTTGAAGGCATTTGCTGAATCTGTGCTTTTACCATTTGATTTGATGGTTGTGGATGAATGTGGAAATGAAGATGGTCAAGTGTTGGAATCTTCCCCTAGAATGACTTCGGAAGTAAAATGTGCTGACTGGCTACGTAATCCAGAAAAATGGTCCAAGAAATCACAAAGCATTGATTTATTGCCTGAGATTATTTGGTCAAGTAGCAGATCCTTCTCTGTTGCAGATGGATCATTCAGAATTCCTTGCTTGCTTACATTATCTAGCAAAATTTTACGAGGGTTTCTTGTGTGCAGTAACTCACCTTGTGTTGCAGGAAAAAATAGCTTTAACAGTTATCTGTTGGAGTTTAAGGCAGATGCTTTCAGCAAGTATCAGGTTTGGTATTCTTCCCTGTTGTTTACCTAAATTGGACGTAGAAAATTTATTTTTACTGCAAGGGCTGATGTGATCAAATAATCTCATCTGACAGTCACTACGTATTGGTTCCTACTACATTCTGAAAGAACCACATTTTGGTGTAAAGGAGGAATATGCAAAATCGAGTAAAATAATTGTCAGTACTCAAAAATCTTTGTGGCGATTTTCATTCTCTTTTGGAAATTCTGATGTTCAACGTGAGCCTGAATGCAACAGAGCAGTGGGGGATTCACCACTCCAAGAAAATGCCAGTGTTGCTTGCAACTCTCATCAGAAAATATTCTTCAATCAACATTGCGATCAATCACAATGTCAATCTGATATCCATCTTCATGTATCTTCTGAACATATCAGATTATTGAAGAGTATAGATAACTTACAGGCAGATGGGCTTTTCAATTCTGTTCCTTGTCGGGCTGAGGTTTTTAGTGTTTCCTCCTGCATTGAAATTATGAAGGGAACACTGTTTCAGCCTTCTGGGACTGTCAAGCATGAATGCAGTTTGCCTGAAGGAATTGTAATTTCTCTGTGTGGAAATATAATGGATGTCCATTTTTTCCATCCAAGTTCTTATGCCCTGCCAAACTGGCTTGGAAATTCCACAAATATGCATCAAGTAGGACATAGTAATGTTTGTATGCATGTATATGAAAATGACCACATGGTAAATTTACATTTCTTGTATTCTTGTATTCTTTATGTGGGGATTTATGTTTAACCAATTATTTGATATTTTAGGTCAAAATTCAAGGGAGATTTGGCAAACATTCCTATCCCCTTGGAGTGGGACCAGGAGCAAATGTGACGTTTCATAGACTTCTTATGACATGGTTTCCCACCTCTGGCTTCATATTTCCCCTTTTTTGTTTACAAATATACTTTTTGATTTTGTAGTTTGTTGCAAGGATTTCAACAATAATTTTGTCTTTAACTTTGATCCTTTGAAACATTGGCTTGTGTTGGACTTCGTTGGAAATATTGGAGAAGTGAGTGAAAGGCACAGAAGTTTACAAAAAATGTTCAAAAACTATGAATTTTTGGCATGAAAATTTAGGACAAGCTAAAGTAATTAATAATACACATTTTCAAATAATTTTTTTTAATTTTTGAAGCCTTATCCCATGTAAAACACGTCATAGATAATAATGATCCAAAAATTATGAAAAATTATAGAATCATTCATATGTGACATGCTCTTGCTGAGTGGCTTCTTAACAGTGTATAGCATGCAAACTTATCTCTTTTGTTTGAAGTGTTTGTGCCAACATTGCTATTGGTTGAGGGGTTGGTTATTTAGGGATGCTTAGTAAAAATTGTTCTACTGCTCTGCTCTATCTTTAACCAATAGAATGTTATCTTGGATCACTGTCACTACAAATTCGTGTTGAAAATTAAAATAGGTAATGGTGGTTCTGATCAAAAGTAACTGATTGCATGCTAGAAAGATGTATCAAATCTAGTAGTTCTTGATTTTTACTGCACTGTAGTTTTTTTTTTTTTTGCCACAAGGAATGCAGCACTCATTTTTTATTGCATATTTTCAGCAATTCGAGCAGAATGTACAAGTTGATTTTGACACCTGCAACCTTTGTTATGGTTAACTCTATCAAGGAAGTTGGTTCTCTATATGTTAAAAGCAATTGTAGTCCTCAGTGTAGCTTTAGAGCTTCAAAAGAAAACAAGCTAAACACAAGGGATTTTGAACTAATGTTTCAGTCCATTCAACCTTCTGAGGATAATGCTATTCGAATTCATTGTAGGGTAAGACTCTGTTTTAACCTTGTAGCCTGTTGTTTTTGATGTTGAAGTATTCCAAAATTCCCGTGGTAGTTCTCTAAATTCGCATATTATTGCTTTAGTTACAGGTATATGCTAGTAATTCAAATAGTTTTGATTGAATTTTTGTTTGACAGGTTGACCAAGTTATTTTCGTGGCCCTTGAAAGGCAAACTCCTGAGTTAGGGAAAAGGTTGAGGGAAAAATTCAATAAGCCATTAATTAAAGTTCCATTGGCTGGATTTGTCATGGGTAAGTCTTATCGTATCGAGCTCATGAGCCATGTTTATTCAATTCGCTAGGAAATCAATGCACTGCAAAAATGAATGTCACCTTTCAAATATATCAACATAATTTCATATTGGTGTTTTCGTGCTTGGAAGATCTCTCTCTTGCAAAAGTATGTTGAACATTTATGATTATTTAAAAATCAAAATTCTACAAATGGGTTAAGTCTTTTAATCTATTTATCTGCATTCTCATTCTGCTCTAATTTTGGAGTCTCATGACACTACTGACAGTTGGCTACACCAAGCTAATGCTCAATAAGCTCCAACCATGCATATGATGAATAAACTATGCTGCTGTTTGCGAGAATAATTTCTTATTGCATTTTGATAAAAAGCAATTGATGTCCATTTCAAGTATAAGCATATCTGCCCATCTTTTCTGGCATTTGGTTTACCCCTCTGTTTCATATTCTGGCAATAATATTTCAGATGATGGTTCTTCCACTTTTTGTTGCTGGGCTGATGCTCATAGGGCGGAAGCATTACTAAGATTTCATGAATCTCCATCCCAAGCTTTGTTTGGAAGAATTTCCAAGAAAAAGGGAATTCAGAATATCTGGAACGGCTGTGTTCATAGTCTTTACAAGATATTGAATAAGCATCATAGAGTTATTATTGAAAATTATGAAGCAATGAAGGATCCCTCATGTTTAGATTTCACCCTTTCTATTAATTCAACTAAACTATTCAGCACTTTTGAGGATAAGTTTCTGAAATCTATTCTTCTTTTTGCTTGCAGAGGCCCTATGCTTGTAAGTACTTTTTATCACACTTTCTGGTTTTTTCATATTACACCCCAAGTACATCACAAATATAGCTGCAAAAAATCACAAGTGTACCAACCTCTGTACCGTATTGTGGGCTAAGCATGATATATATTTTCCCAGTTAAGAATTGCCAGGTCACACACGCTTCAATAGATTAGTTATTTGATTCAGTAATCATCCTATATGCTTTTTCCTAGCCGGGAAGTAATCATCCTTCAGTGGGCTACTGCATTCACCACTCAGGTGGATTTCTACTTGTGGTTTCGTATTGGTTTTACACCGTTAATTTTGTCACCAATTTCTTGTGTGAGGTATATCCTCATCTGCAAGAGGAGAGAGAGAGAGCGTGGAAATACTGTTAGAAATCATATCCTCTTGCAGTCTCATCTTTATATCTAATAAAACGTATTTTAAAAATATCATTTAATATATAGGAAAGCTAATACTCAATGTGGCAGCAGCATAATGCCATCATCGCTGGAGTCTATCTACCTGGGTTGGCAATTTCTAGCGTGGAAATACTTTCACTAGAACATTTAATTCTTTTAAAACTTGAGTTTCAGATTGAACAAGGAAAAATGTTGAGGATTGAATACTGTGGATTTTGCTGTATAGATACTTTTTCCGCATGTATCATTTTTTCAATTTTTTTCTTGAAATGTAGGCGCTAATATCATGTCGTGAGGGTGGCAAGAAAAGAAATTATGATTACCCCTGGATAACCTTCTATAAATGGTGGTTGTGATTAGGGAAAAATATCACTAGATAATTATTCATTAGTGAAGAAGGTTACAATAAGTACATGTGGGAATGGATCTTGGATAAATGGATATTCGTTTACCTACTTACACAAAAAGGTATATATACATATGCTAAATATCTATCACAACGGCTACACAATAAGTTAAGATACACAACTTATATAGTACCACTATCCTAAAGGATGCATATAAGGATGTATTTATTAATTCATTTACTCTAACAAGGATGATATTGTTTGATTGTGTACATATGTACTTTATCATTACCATTGGAAAGTACAAATTCTTGCTTCATGAATAGTTAACACCATTTTGCTTCATCCATTTTCAGATAAATATCTTTTTTTTTGAAAGTGGATAAGGACAATACCTTTCTAATGACAGATATATTGTTTTAGTTCAAAAAAAGTTATGTATTTTATGATACGCCATTGCAGAGGTGGTCCTCAGTTGTAGAAAAATAGCTCTTTGGATTACATATTGGGTGGTACCTCATTAAGCAAAATTTGGTGTTACTGCCGCTTATTTTGATGTAGTCTATCTGTTATATATTTGTGATTTTGTGTTGCAGGATATTGTTGTTACTGCAATGGATTTAAATGCTTTAGGGTGTTCCAAAATGCCGATTGACATTGAAGCTTTAAAGCAGATTGACATATCGAATTTTTGGGTTAGGGAAGTAAACCCAATAAATTTTTTAACGAAGTCTAGAAGTTTACTGGATGTACTGTTGGGTAGGTAAGTGTGATTCATACACTATTGGGATTGACATTTATTTGCCTTGAATTCCAAGATTTGATATTTCTGATATTACTAAATATCTTCTGCCTGTTGAGCTTACAACAGAACATGAGTCCTGTAAATAATCAAAGCTCTGAAAAAGATTGGTTGCTTGTGCCAAGGTAGTTGAACGAGGATGCCTACCAGCCATCTTACGTGCTTAAGGGAATCTTATCTCATAATGAGTTGCATCCATTTTTTCTTCTCTTTTTTCGTGTAAGCTTTCAATTTTGCAAAATCATTAATTCATTTATTAGAGTAATTGAAAGAAAGTTGAAAAATCATTAGTCTCTTTTAAATAAATTAGTCTTCTGTGCTGTTTATGATGTTAATATTATATATTTTCATCCATCAGGAGCGCCTCTTGTAAACTTTGCATCAAAACATTGCGAATCTGTTGTATTCTAGAGTAGGAAGAAACCATGGATGCAACACCATCATTTATCTGAGTTCAATGGTAATCAATCTCTGAAATCAACGGATCTGTCTTGATGTCTAGTCTAGACATCTTGGCATTTTTCCAGGCTCCTTTCAGTGATCTTCTTTCGTTTTTCATGTAGAAACTTATTTTAACTTATTTGCCAACATGAAATATAAAACGTTAACAAAGTTCTTTTTGTTTTCTCAAAGTTTAGGTGTGTATGTCTTTGCCAAAATTACCCATATCTGACCTGTTTAATTATTGGTCGGAGCTCAATTGCTTTAACAGATACAACCCACCCTGTGGTATTGAATGTGTTGTGTATGGTAGTGATTTTGTACCTCTTTGTAACCTCTTTATCCTTTAAATATATTGCGTGTGTATATCTATTTATTCCCATTTATCTGCCTTATGTAGTCAACCTGTTACTAAATGCATTGTCCTTTTGTCACCCATCTGCCGGATTTTGTTACATCTCTTATGTGATTCGACAAAGTGTCCTGTCTCTAATCCCCAAATTTATTGTGCTTCCTTTATTTAGAGTTTTTGTAGTTTTTTGATATTCAGTTAAATCTTGGAAAAGGCAGAGGTGATTATCTTCATTGTTCCTGTACAGGGTATCAGTGCACATTCAGCCTGTGACTTTGGTAGTGGAAAAGCTGAAAAACTAGCTCTTGTGATGTACATGAAATATGCAAGTAATTTGGCAAAGGTGAGTCCTTGCCTCTTTTTACCAACGAAGAACTAAGGAACCATGCTGGCTTCAAAAGAATTTTGATTGCTGCCAGCTGCTTTGGGCTTCGACCAGTGTTTTCCTCTATACCTTGCTTCAAAAGGTCCAATATATTATTTGATCACCCACTTATTTTCCACGTCATGCAGATTTTTTGCTTGTCTGGTTTGATGCTTCCGCTGGTATATATGATAGTGAAACTTCTCCACTAGTGGATGACAAGAAAAACCTTGCTTCTTTCGAACTTTCAAAGTTGATAGAAAGTATTGTCTATAGTATTAGGTGCTGTTGAGCATTTTGTTATTGCTGACATTGAAGAAAGGCCCGTGAAAGATGAGAGAATCCACAAGGGCAGAGGTATAATCATGATCTTTCCGAGTTGAAAGAAATCCAGCAACATAAAGCCTCTTCAGGGTGGCCAATGGGACTTTAATAAGGTATTGTTCACTTCTCTCTATTCTTAGTTTTTAGAAGTATTTTCATTTTTACGATGATATTCACATTTTCCAATTCACTCATTTCATTATTAAAATCACTTCTTTTTTTTTCCTTCTATCTTAAAATTATTTACCTTAAAATCACTTTTTCTTATTTCCGAAGCAAGAGAGTAAGGTTGGTGAATACACCTTAAGAAGTGAGGTACTAGAGTTGGGCATATTTTTGATCAGTGAGGCAAGTTAGCATGCACAGTGATGTATACATTTCAGCTTTTCTTGTCAACATGCGCAATGCATTGGTAAACATCTTTTCTGATCTTCCAAGTAATGTTGTTGAATGTATACATTTTTAATTCACTAGGAACAATGATTATGGTAGATATTATTCTTTTACACCTGATTTTTTCTGTACATTCAAAAAGTTAAAAGCAATTAGACCAAGCATGATGATTTTATGTCAGCTAATTCTCAATCAGAGCACAAGTTCGAGTGAATTTCAGCAACACTTCCAAGCCGGGCACAAGAATGAATCCTCCAAATATATTTACTGGTAGTTAGGAATTGAATGAAAAAGAGGATAAGTTAATTCATTCTAAGAGTAGTTATTTTTAACTAAGTTGAATTGAATGGTTTGTTCAAAATAATCTGTAAGTTGTGCCTTTATTTTATAGTTGGTGTACTTCACTATTATTATATCTTCACAATATATATGTAAATCTTCAAAAAATAGATCAGTCACAAGAATATCGTTGAGAACTTACTAGTCCTAATGCTTTGTAAAGATTCTGTATATTACAGGCAAATCTGCTGGCAGGGGAAGGCTTCTAGGTTTTGGAGGTTGTTTACATATTGAAAAATCCATTCTAAGTGGTTGACAAGAGCTGCATCGGGGAGGCTCTAGACACTACTGCCACAAACCCTACTCGTAGAGCGGTGGGTTGTCATGTGTTGATGTAACCACAACTTAGCACGCTTACAGGTAACACCTCACACCCTTTTAAGGGTCCATCCTTTAATACTAGAAAAATGATAGAAATTTTAGGGTGCATCTATAGTGATCCATTCTCACTAATACAATACATAGTGTATCATTTAGAACGCCATAAATAACGTTTGAAGCATTGTTATTTTGGCAATATATTGTTTTCTGCATGTCTTTTAAACTTATTTTTCACATATTGTTCGTGTCGCATAATTCTTCTGATGGAAACAGAAAATTTGATAGAAGCAGCGTTTGTTTGGTAGCAAAGCATCCTCAAACGCTGAACAAAAGGATGCCCGATGAAGTCCAAGAGAGGTAGAGAACCAGCCAGCACAAGCTATAACTGCCATTGCGCCAAACGTCTTTAAGCCAGTCTTTAACATGCGCAGGAAGAGAGGTAACTCTACCGTAATCCCATAAATGAGTGATGACTCGTTTTAGAATAGCAATAAATGAGAGGTTTATTTT
>JAMKPZ010003647.1:0-27541 GCA_024699675.1 Amphibolis antarctica | reverse complement strand
CATATTTTAAGTTTGCCGGGAATATATTTCTAGGCGCACCGTTTTCCATGCCACGTGCTTGGGATGTGAAGGACAAATTTAAGAAGTTCGGCGGTTTGATGGAACATGGTCTTCGGAGAATCCAAGTCGGAAAGTGCAAACAGCAGAGCACCACCATTTCCGCAAAATCAGCTTTCTCAATTTCAATCAGCTGGAAAGACGAGCGGAAAAAGAACATGGCATGAAGAAACGGAACTACTCATTAAGCACTATTCTGGGGAACATTTACAGCGTATATATAATCCAGCCTTAGAATTGTAGATCACAAAGAATGTAACAAGAATGAAATCTAATTGGGCAACAAAAATAGCAGATAAGTACCGTGGTTTGGTGCAATTGTGCATACAAAATTTGGTAGACATGCAAAAATAAAAGCCTCTCTATGGGGTGACGTTGCAGTCCCTCAGGTAGGGATGGTCGTAGTCCAGAAACTTGGTCCAATGACTCCGGTATTCTGGGATACCAATCTCGAGCCAGGGCTTCTTATTCCCATTGTAGTGTATAACAGCAGCTCCTTCCATATCCTCCTGACTAACATTAGGGTTATAGCCGAGGCCTAAAACATGCCAGGACCGATCCAAGGGGAATGTTCGGTTGTAAAATGTGATCAGGCCAGGGGGAAGAGTTCCCAACTTCCACAGAAGCCGATCATGATTCTGCAAAAATAAGAAAATTGATCATTTGTACATATTGGGTCTTCCAAGTAAAGGAAACTTGGTGCATTACAAAATGCAAAGCTGTTTCATGAACTCATTTTGTAAAATATGAACTTGCAAAGTTTAAACTTATTACCAGCTTTTGCCAGGAATGATAGACGTCCGTTATGTTCTGTTGCCTCCATTCTTCTAGATCAAACACATTCATTCCATATGCCCATCCACAATCACGAGGATTGAAGTTGTTGGCAATAAGAGGGTTTGAAAAATTGAGGTACCTATCAAACCGATGAAAGTTTTCTCCACATGTTTCAACCGCAGCATTAACCTTTCCTTTCATATCAAGCTTCCAAAGTGCTGTCAGATCTTTCTGCACCACAGTATCATCGTCCAGGAACAACACTTTGTTAAGCTTTGGGAAGATCTCGGGCAAGTAAAAGCGAAGATGATTCAATATTGAAAGGTACTTTGGATTTCGATATTTCAAGTTTGCATCAGAGTTAGCATCGTGTGTTCTGAAGTAATAGTCTATCATTGAAGCAGATCCAAGTTGTTTTAAAACTGGACTATAACTTGCATTCAGCCAAGTAAAATCTTCGATCTTCTGAACTTGGATGGTAGCCTTCTCAGGTGGATTTGCCAAAAACCACATCCTCATTGCTGCATAGTTTAGCCTGTCGGTGACAATGTGAAAAACATGGTTTTGGGGATCCTGTAAAAGTTAAATAAAGCCAGAAAACAATGCGTTATTAGCTAAAATCCAAATGTTCAAACTATTTAAGCAGATCAAAAGCCAGTAATACCTTGGCATTTAATACGGTCGAGTTCACAACTGCTGCTGATGCCAACACATTATCCGAGAACAATGCATAATGATAAAACTCAGGATTCTCAAGTTTTTCTTGGTTAGGAAACTCTTGCTGTGTTTGATTGAGTGAGTAATATTCAGCTGAAAGTCGCAAGGGAAGGCAATGCAAACCTTTCGGAAGAGATTTTGCTGCAAGCTGTGTTAAGAATAGTGTCTGTTTCTTGTGAACCATCAGTTGATCTTCTGCCGAGTGGAGAATAGCACGAAGTTTCTTTATGGAGTCCGAACAGCCATCTTGGATTTGCTTTCCCTTGGTCAGTGTCTGTTCCATTGCTCTGAATTTCTCATTTGCACTGAACTCAGAAAATGAGGGAAAAAAGAGATGTTATACACAGCTAAGAAATGTCAAATTCATTGTTATTTTCAATAACAAGTGAGTCACATGATACAGATTCCTGTTATTTGGTAATAAGCATTCCAGGGAAGCTTGAGGAGATAAGAAATAACATATGCAAAGAACTTACTTCTTTGGCAGTTCCAAATCCTTGGTAGCATCACCAACTGCTTGCTGGACATCTTTTATTCGCATACGGAGCTCCTGCATGAACTGAGGGTTGTTTCGAGTTGATCCAAATCCTAGATAAACCTTTGCCCTGATAAGTTGGTCCCTAAGCTGTCGAACTTTCGCATCAAGCACAGGTTGATTCACATTATTTTTCCGAATGGATGTCTTTCGAGATACATGTCGAGCAGCATGAGCTGATCTACGTTTATAATGATGCGATAATTGATGGTCCTGGTGGAATCAATCATACAAAAAATGATCAGAAACATGAGGATACTCGAATTTGATAAGATGAACTAGGTTTACATTCTACAGATGATGGGAAATATGAACCAAATTACCAAACAGAGAAAATAAGTAACAGATGAGAAGTAACTAAAACTAATCCATGCAAAAAGAACAAAGCACTAAAAGGAAAGATTCATGAAGTAAATAAGGTCGTCATAGTCCACATCGTCAAACCAGTTACAGTTCTCCTTCCATTATAAAGGAAGTGTCAAAAAGAGGAATCTATTTTGCAGGACACCAAACAAAGCAAACAATGGCAGGGATTAGGCTCATCCAAAAATGAAAGATACCAACAATGTAGAACTAGGAACGAGTTAAGTCGCATATACCCTAATCCCCCAATGGCAAAAGTCCTTTAATCCATGGTAATTAACTACCCAATGTATAAAAGTCCAATTCACCTGTTTCTGAAGGGTAGTTTCCTTGATGGAATCCGTTTCCTTGTCCTCCTTCACATGTTCAGCATTTTGCAATTTGCCTGACTCATTTTCAGATTGAGAACCACCACCATGGGTGACCTGCTGGATCACACCCTTGCCATTGAAGAAAGCAGCATCTTTCGCTGCCGAGAGGGCACGGCTCTTATGCTCTTCAGAAACCTTTCCTGTCACTTCTGCAAGGTGTAGAATGAAAAAAAATGTTGAACACGAACCCAGTGAATCACGGTCGATTATTTTATTAAATTCTCTGAAAAAGAAAGCCCATGAATTTGATCCGACCAGTTCAAACAAAAAATGAGACTAATGTACCAACAACGAAAAAAGAAAATGAAAAAAGAGGAGCAATGGAAACAACCTGAAATGGAGCTTGCTTCGCTTGGATCTGAACGAAGCACTCCAGAAGGCACTTTAATCGTTTCAAGTTCCTAAGCATGAACAATCACACACAGAAAAGCAATGTTAATTCATCTTCCTACAAAAACAATCAAATATTTACCATCTGCTAAAAAAATGACCCAAAAGGGAAAAATCATTACCTGAGAAATGGCGTTCAATTTGCCACCATCATTTCCAAACTTCTGAAGCCAAAAACAGAGAATAAAACCAAAAAAAATCCAAGAATAAGCATAAAAAACGCATCCACAAACGCCAGTAAGACGAATCACAGAACCAAAAATGAAAACAATTCTGAAAAAAAAGCACGGCACCAGAGAAGCAGCAGTATCTTCAACAAGCGAACCATATACTGCAGCAACAAAGAGCCACACAGATCCCGTGAGAAAAACAGCATCTACATCCTAAAATGCAGCGTCTACGCAGAAAACATGTGAAAAAAAGGGGAAAATCATACACAAGGAAGTGTCGGTGTAGGCTCTGAGCCGATCTGTGTAGAGCACGATGGGCGCGAGCATAGTGAAGGCGAGCAGAACGACGATGACCAACCTCCTCCCCATGGCTATCTCCACAAAAGCGGGCTCCCGTCCTTCACTCAAACCCACGCATCACCGCCGGCACCTCCCACCACCCCCTCCTCTTCTCTACGCAGAAAAGCCTGTCCTCCTTCCCACACCCACACCCGGCCCCTGCTTGCTTTGGTGTCCCGGTGTTTAAGCCACGGGAGAAGGTAGGTTGAGGTGGCGAGGGAGGACCGCCAGGAGCACCGCACCGGGGCAGTCAATACTCGTCGGCGGGACGGCCGAAGCATCCAAACTACTCTTTTATGTGGTTGCTCTGCGGTGAAACGTACGAGGCCATTTCGTAAACGGATGGCGACAGCCGTGGCCTTGCGATTGATCTGTGAGTCTGTGACCAAGGACTTACTCATCAGCATAAATAACGAAGGCCCCGTTTTAAGTTTCACTGACTTTTAAAATTATTTTTAATATTATTGTTATATAAATTTTATTATTTTAATTATATTCAATTTAAATTAATTTTAATTTTAATTTTATTTTACTTCTGAAGTTGACAGGAGTTTACTTCATATCAAAATATTATAAAAGAATAATTATTTTATTCTTATTTTAAATATAAATAATCATTATACATGTGAAAATTTCATCCTCTTCTTCTCTATTCTACCGGCGGTGTGGTGTGGAGTGGTAGACGAGTGGACCTCCGGGACATTTGGATCGAGCGGTGGGTGGACCGGCAATGATCGGCGGACTACTATTTTTTTTTCGTCAGCGGTGAATAATAATGGGTGATGCAGCAGCGGCCACTCCTTTTTATCTTCCTCTTTTTTCCTCACGCGTGTCTTTACTTGACAGAAAAGGAACGAGTTAGGATGTGCGGAAGACGTATCATACGACGTTGCCGGTTGCCAACGGAAAAAAAATAAAAAAGGGAAAAAAGAAGATCGCATCCCGACGGGCACCGGTCCGTGAAATGTGAACGAACGCATCGCGGCCCGGCGATGAGACGAGCGAGGACAGGCCCATTCCACATGCCGACAAACATTTTTATTTTCCCAAATAGCACATGCCAACAAACATTAAAAATGTTGATTTAAAATTAAACGATAATATGTGAAGGTTTTTTTTCCCATGTAATTAACCTTAGCTTTACGTCTTTTGTATTAACATAAAACTGCCTTAATTTAAAATTAAACCTTAGATTTTATGTCTATCAAGTAAAAATTAAAGTACACAATATCTTTGATCTATTTAAAGGACGAGAACCTGACTAAAAAAATAAATTATAACATAAGAAAGACCAGGTCAAAATCTCGTGAAAAGATAAGTGACGGTAAAAGGAAAGACATCGCTAAAAGAGGATTATAACTAAATAGAAGTAGATAAAATTAAGAAAAGTACAAAATACGGTAGAACGAAAATTAAAAGAATTGAACTTGCTTGTTGGAAGGAACACCTCTTTTATTGAGAAGATAATGACCTTTAATCTTAGGCGGCAAAGAAACATTATTAGCGAAGATAGTATTAATCGGGTAGAACATTCCATGGACAACAAAACCCTTAGCAACAGTTGAGGAAATTGATGTAGAGAGGACAAGCACTGGTCTTAATAGCCTGAAAGATAAGTTCCGAATTCACTTCAATTTGAAGGTTAATTGTTTAAGTTGGGAGTGAGAATCTTTGCAATGGAGAAGTCCATCTAGCAGCGCTTGAGACTCTTGTTGGAGCACCTTAGAATATGAGTAGGCTGAGGTAAATGCAAGGATGAAGACTCCTTTGTCGTCTTTAAGGATGCCACTGCTTGTCACCTTGTCTCCACAGACCATGCCATCTATATTGAGTTGAAGGTATCCATGAGGGTGTTTCTTCCAATATAGCCAAATCACCCTATCTACCTGTGAATGTAAATCAAAATTCAAAGAGAAAGCTAGTTTCATTTTATTG
This sequence comes from Amphibolis antarctica, assembly GCA_024699675.1. NCBI lineage: Eukaryota > Viridiplantae > Streptophyta > Magnoliopsida > Alismatales > Cymodoceaceae > Amphibolis > Amphibolis antarctica. Next base: position 21,887 of record JAMKPZ010003647.1, on the reverse strand, counting down.
ACGGAAGCAATTAGTTGCCTTTGGAAGGCATCGAAAGAGAAGGATGGTTGTCATAAGTTGCTTTACTTTTGATTTTCCAAAGCTTCCATAAAATCATTGCCAAAAAGACCCAACAGCTTTTGGAAGAAGCAGCAACCGTGTCCAAAACAAGGCCTTTCCAATCAAAGGCATTATTGATATCAAGCTCAATGATTTTAAAGAACTAGCAACAATAGGTATAACTCCATTCGTTGCTGTAAAATAGGTAATCCACAAACTCGATATTATTGTAGATATAGCAGCACTTGCATTTAGAAACAAGGAAAATCCTTTTCTTCTAGATGTTAGCATCAATAGGAAGAGCATTAAGGAGCATACTCCAGAAGAAAAAAGAAATTTTGGTCGACTTCCAATCCCAGAATTCCAAGAGATTTCAGGGCTTTTCTAATGAATAAGTTTCAAGCAGATTTCAACGTGAGATTGTCGTTACTAGTCTAACGCTAATGTTAGTATTGGTAAAAATTCAACTTAAGGCCAATAAGTGATGGACAAAAAGTCTCTTTCAAGTGTAGTTAAGTTCTTCATTTTTTTTATTAATGCAAGATTTTATCTCAACCACAATCTGCTTATCAAGGTGTTTTCCATTTCTATCTTTCGACCAGTAATCCATTTTTCCTTTGTATGGACTAAAATGCGAGAAGCTCCTCCTCCTTTAAATAAACCTTTTTCTGGTTTTGGAGTAGCGTAAGAAAAGTAAACGTCCACTTCATTTTCATTTTTGTGACGTTTGAGTTTTCGTTTGTGTTATCGTGATGTAACGCACGCGTTAGTTGTTTTTATGAAACAAAAAATTATAGCCAACCATCACAGTTCAATACCACGGTACTTGTAATTTTTATTAAAACCAAAATCGAATTGTTGTAAACGTACGGTTGAATGCAACGGTCGGCGCTGCCGAAGCAGTTTCGACGCAGTCGTGTCTAGCGTGCGACGTTAGAGACGGGTCCAGGTCCAATGTATGTAACTATTTATTCCGCGTGTTGCTGACGACAGCGGACCATTCCAAGCTTTCTTTCTTTTTGAAAATTATTTTTTCCCTTTTTTTTTTGGTTGTAGTTTGATATTACAAACACGGTAATTACAGTAGTTTTTTTACTGTACATTTTTATTCTGAAATGTCGATTTTGCCCCCCCCCCTTTTTTTTTGACCAAGGTTGTGTCTGGTGGTAGGGTGCGGTAAGGTAACATGTTTTCTAATGTTGCTCACGATTCCCGAGGTGGCACTTTTTTAAAAAAACTTTCAATCTTTTCGCACAGTGGGAAAAAAGTAAAAATTAAGAAGTATATTTTAATTTCACCGTCATGTTAGTAAATTATTTACTTAATAATAATAAATAATAAAAGAATGATATTTTTAGTATTTTACATTAACGGTGAAATGACTATAATTACTATTCATATATACTGTTTTCTATAATTATTATATATCACTGTCAAAACCCGCGGTTCGAATGATCTTTAAGGTGAAATGAATGGATGGAGAGAGAATGGGGTGGAGAAAGGTGTGGATGTGTGTCAACCTGGTGAGGAAAAGGAGGAGAAGACGAAAGTTTTTTCTCTATCGTCTATCACATATCACATATATATCATCGAGACCCAACTTGCCTGCAAGAAAGTGAAATCTACTACATGGTAATGGTTTAGTAAAAATATCAGTGATTTGTGTACCTGAACGCACGTATTCTGTTTCGATAACTCTTTCTTGAACGTTCTCCCTGACAAAATGACAATCAATATTAAAATGTTTGGTGTGTTCATGAAAAATTGGGTTTTTAGCGATATGGTTAGCTGCTTTGTTATCGCCGTGAAGCTTTGTTGGTCCATGCAAGTTTATACCTATATCTTTAATTTAAGATGTTTCTTACCCAAATTACCTCACCAGTGCAATCGGACATTGCACGAAATTCAGATTCTGCAAAAGATTTAGAAACGATCCCTTGTTTCTTAACCTTTCACGAGATGGGTGATCTGTCAAGAAAAATTATATAGCCAGTAACAGATTTTGTGGTAAAAGAGCAATTCCCAAAATCAACATCGTAATAAGCTTTTAAATCAAAATTAGTGTTGCGATAGAAAGTCAAACCTCTTCCCGGATTGTTTTTAAGGGGTATCTGATTACCTGGAGCACTACGTCAAGATGAGGTTGATACGATTTGGATAAGTAATGGCTGAGGTGATTCACTACATAAGCTATGTCAGGCCTAGTAATCCTTAGATAGTTCAATTTTCCTATAAGGCGTCTATATCTAGTAAAATCAGATCAGATATACTTAGGTTCATATTCAAGTTTTAGATGATTATCAATTGGCACCTTGGCAGGTTTACTGCCTAACAAACCTGTGTCTTCAATTAAATCCATAGTATATTTTCGTTGGGAAACATTTATCCCAATGTCAAACATAGAAATCTCAAGACCCAAGAAATATCTCAACCTACCTAGATCTTTGACGGCAAATTTGTCATTTAGGAAGTTCTTAAATTTCTGAATTTCTTTCGTGTTGTTACTAGTGATGAGGATATCATCGACATAAATGAGAATAATAACATTAGCTTCCTTGTTTTTTAAAGTGAACAAGGAATAATCAGATGTACTTTGGGTGTATCCGGCATTAATGATGGCTTTAGTTAAAGTATTATACCAATTTCTACCTGCCTGTTTTAAACCATATATAGATTTCTTTAAACGTCACACTTTTGTGGCAATATTGGGAATCTCCCCCTGAACCTCTAAACCTCGGGGTATATGTATATATGGTTCTTCATCGAGATCACCATGCAAATAGGCATTAGTGATGTCTAATTGATACACATGCCATCCTAACTTAGAGGCAACTGCTAGAGTTGTTCTAAGGGTAGAGATCTCGGCAATGGGAGCAAATGTCTGATCATAATCGATTCCTTCTTTTTGAGTGAACCCTTGAGCGACTAACTTAGCCCTACATCTGTCTACACTCCCATCCTCCTTCATTTTGATCTTGTAAACCCATCTAAATCCAATAGGTTTTCTACCCTTTGGCAACTCAACATAATCCCAGGTGGACAGTTTCTCCAAGTTGGTGAGTTCCTAACCTTTCTCCAAATTGGACTTTCCATGGCTTCTTGGACAGACTTTGGTTCCTGAATCATATCTAACAATTTGATAGAATTGGCAAAACTATTTGATAACCTATGATATGAAGTGTAGTTTCCTATGGGATATTCAATGATGTTTTCCGTTTTCCCATGATTGCAAATATAATCATGGTAATATCCTGGTGGCTTCCTAACTCTAACAGACCTTCTGAGTTGTCCACCACTTTCAACATGTATTTGGTTTTATTTAATTTCCTGGTTATTTTCTTCTTTATCATTATCAACACTATGAGGTTCTGAAGTTTTAGTAGCTTCAATAATAGAAGTGTAGCCCCTTTCTTGATATTCCTCGCATGAACTATTGATTTGAGTATGCGATATTTCATTTGAAGGGGCAAGAACATCTTGCAAGGGTTCAAGCCAAGTCAATTCTTTGTTTTCTATATTATTTAAATAAGGAAATATGTTTTCTTCAAAAGAAGTATCCCTACTAACTAAGAATTTGTTTGTGTTAATATCATATAACAAATATCCTTTTTGACCTAGAGGGTAGCCTAAGAAAATACATTTACTAGCTTTTTCATCAAATTTCCTTTTAAGAATCAAATTTGTAGTATAAGCAAGACAACTAAAGGATTTGAATTGTTGGTATTTAAAGGTCTTCCCGTACAAGATGTTAAAAGGAATTTGATCTTGGAGAGGTGTGCTAGGCATATGATTTATCAAAAAAATCACTGATCTAACACATTATTCCCAAAATTTCAAGGGGACTCCGTATTTGAATTTTAAAGCCCTAGCAGTATCTAATATATGCTTGTGTTTTCTCTCGACCACAGCATTTTATTGTGGTGTGTAAAGGCATGTATGCAAGTGAACAATATCAATGTCACTAAGTAACTTTCTTACATCATGATTTATAAATTCAGTACCATTGTCTGTTCTTATTTTTTTAACTTTAGTATTAAATTGATTTTCTACATATGAAAAGAAATGTTTAAAGTGGTGGACAACTTCAGACTTGCTTTTCATGAAGAAAAGCCAAGTAAACCTACAAAAATCATCAATGATAGTGAGGAAATAGTTAGCTCCTGATGTCGAAGGTTCTTCAAAAGGACCCCAAACACCAGCGTGACTTATCTGAAATTTAAAATCACTCTTGGAAGCACCATGGGGAAAAGGCTTCCTGCAATGTTTTCCAAGAATACATGACTCACAGCTTTCAATAGACACTAAAAACTTATCAACGTAGCTACTTAAAACTTTAGTTATTTTTTCAGTGGGATGTCCTAATCTGTGATGTCAAATATCATTAATAGTCCTAGATACTTGATTAACAGACACACTACTATAAAGCTTTTCTCCAAGTTCAAGAAGATATAGATCTCCATGCCTATCCACTTGACCAATCACCTTCTGTGTCACAAGGTCCTACAGTAAACAATGTTTTCGTGAAAAAGTAACATTACAATCTAATTCATCCACAATCTTGGCAACAGATAAGAGATTTACATTAAACTTGGGGATGTACAAGACGTTTTTAATTTTCCTTTCATCAGATAATGAAATGTTTCCTGTTCCCTCAATAGGAATTCTTTGGTGATTCGGTAATTTAATGTTTATTTTGTGTTGTATTTGTGAAAAATTATCCAATTTATCCCTACTATTTGTCATGTGATCGGTAGCACCACTATCAATAATCCACGAGTTCAAAGTATTTGAATCAGAAATTAAGTTTAAGGATGTACCTGCCATGTTACATACACTGACATTTGTCCCTCCGTCATTTTTGAGGAGATGTATGAGTTTGTTAAACATATCCAGTGTCAATTGCTGGAGACTGGTTGATTCTTCAGAATTTTCTCTTGCAGTACACTGACTTGACCATTTCTCTTATTTATTGAAGTTCTTCCTGTTAGACCTGTAACCTGGGGGAAAACCAATTCAGAAGTAACATTTTTTCTTTTAAATGTCCAATTTTTTTTACAATTGGTGCAATACAACTTTTCCTTTTTTCCTTATCATTACTATACTTCTGTTTTTCTACACTTAAAGCAACGAAATCATTAATATTCCTTCTATCACAAATCTCCTTTTGTTTTTCTTCTTCTAGAACTGCACTGTAAACGTAATCCATATCAGGCAAAGGTTTAATGCTTAACAGTTGACTTCTTATGACGCTATAGTTTTCGTTCAATCCCATGAGGAAGTCTATGATTTCATTTTTTGTTCTTTCTCAATAGAATCATGGTAGTTAGGGCAATTTTCCCCATTACTGCACTTATTGCTTATTGTGTTGGAGTTCAGCATGTCCCAAAGATAAGACAACTTCCCAAAATATGTAGTGACGTTGTCACTCCCTTTTTTGAGTTCATAAATTTCTTTTCAAATCTGATACATCCCACTCAGGCTTTTTTGTTGATATCTGTTTTTTAGCTGTGCGTTTAGCAGCAATGGTCTTGGAAATTTCAGGTTCTATGGAACTATTCAACCAAGACATAACCATATGATTGCACCTATTCCATTGTCCATGCTCAAAAAGACATTTAATAGGATCAGGCACATTAAGTGTCTCATCTATAAATCCTATTTTGGTTTTTTACACTTAATGCCCTCAGAACAGCTAGACTCCACAGATCATAATTGTCCGTATTCAAAAGTTTTGGAACTAAGGGTATGCTAGGATTTTCAGATGCGGAAAGATAATATGGACTTGTCTCTGGTTTGTTTTTAAGTAATGCACTTCCATCAGGGATGTTGTCAGCCATATCAGCAAGAAACAATTACCGTAAATATGAGAACATCAATATCAGGAACATATTAGTATAAATTTAGGCATGTTTCCAGGAGAACAGTATCATAAGTCATAGATGCTTTGATTTATAAAAATAGGATCTAAAAACCATATTCGAAAACAACTCGATATTCATTTTGATAGTAGAAAATAAGTGAACAAAAATTTAAAAAAACTGCTGAAGGAGTCATAGGAGGGAGGAAACGAAAAGAAAAGGAAGAAATCATCGACGCGAACAAGCATGGGCGACAGATCTATTGAAACGTTGTCGGAGGGCTTGTTGTTGAAGTAAAACGACAGTCGACGGCGTCCCGCGGATGACTACCGCTCTGATATCATATTAAAGCCTGCAGTTTGAACGATCTTTGAGGTGAAATGAATGGATCGAGAGAGAATGGGGTGAAGAAAGGTGTCAATGTGTGTGAACCTGGTGAGGAAAAGAGGGAGAAGATGGGAGCTTTTTCGGTGGATATGTGATAGACGATTGCACATTTGAGGTCTTATATATGCCTCAACATTACATCTCAACCATACAAATTTAAACCTAAAATCTACATCGTTGGAGTCTAGTAAAGAAGAGACAAATCTTGGAAGGAACATATCTGAGATTTAGGTCCAATAATTATCAATTTCGTACCATAAAAATTTTACTTTATCTTATTACCTAACACAGTCAAAGTCAATTTTGTTATAATAAGGGTAAATGAATCTCAACATTGTACGAGTGAAAAGGCAACAAAAGGGATCCGTGGCGTTTGTACTATTTGATTAATTTGAAATTCATTGAAGAAATTTTTTTCGAAGAAGTTTTTAAAAAAAGGTATTCGAAAATTAGAAAATAAAAGTTTTAAATTTTTAAAAATAATCTTTGTATATAATTAAGCACTATTAGTTTTCTATTTCTCTACTATAAAATCTTTCACCTAGACAAAATCCTTTTGCAACCTATCGCGATATAATAATAATAATAATAATAATAATAATAATAAATAAGGTATATATTTATTGTTAAAAAAATTAATATATCACTATTTAAAAAATTGTTCATAAAATTAAATTTTCTGTTAAATACTAACACTTTTATTTTAAATTTTTCTAAAAAAAATTTATTTTCATTTTTTTTATCTAACTTTTTTATTTCTATGGTACACTATTAGTTAATATATCTAACTTTTTTATTTTAAGGTACACTTTTTTATTTCTATGGTACACTTCAAGACAAAAGAATAAATCTGTTTATTTAAAAGGTAAAATTAGGTAAATTAATATTTATATTATTCAAGAAATTATATAATTTACGATATAAAAATTTAATATTATATTTTTATGTAAAATATAAAAATTATTTAATAAATATTATTATATATAATTGAAGTATATGGTAAATAAAAATAAAAGAAACAAACGACCCCTCAAATTTGCACAAACGCAATGTCAAAGTCAAACAGTGATAAAAAGTGACACCTTCACGGAGACCCATTTTAATATTTTATATATGTGGTTAATTTTTTTATTTATTTAATAATCGTGGTTTTTAATTTATCAGAATTAGAATTTAAGAGTGTTCTCAGTTTTTAATTTGAAAATCAATGGTTGATTTTTTTAAAAATAATTTATTTTTAATCTAAATAAAAATGTTACCATATATTTGTGATCGTGCAAGGATAAATATAAAATAAACATCTGTCCCCTTTGTTGATCTATATTAAATAAAAATCGTATGTAGGTTATTTATTGGATGGAAGATATGCACGCCGTGAATAGAACTTTTTTTTCTTTACATATTGGGCCCAGATCTACATTCCTAATTAGCCCAGTCAACTGTGTTTGTCGATTCCAAATTTCGTTTTCTAATATACGCGGCCCAGGTTCACATACTTTGGCAGCCCAGGTCCACAAACGTTTTCTACATCCGTGGTCCAGCATCTCGACCCAGCCATGAAAAATGAATACACCGAAGGGGGATTTGTGCGCCTGAACAATGAATAAAACGTTTTTTAGATTTTTTAGGTGTTTTTTTGGATGGAAATTTAGAAAAAAATTTCTTCACTTGCTAAAGTATAAAAGAAAATTAAGAAGAAAAAAATTCACTCCATCCCGCCACGCTAAATTTTTTTCTCCACCACCTCGACTTTCTTTGTGTGCACCTACGTTTCCCGCCGCACTTCTCTTTCCTTCGCTTACGTTGCTCTACTATTGTGAATTGTTATTATATAATTTTTCTTAATGTGTACATTAACATTTGAATATTGTAATTTGTAATTGTAAATTTTCATAATTGTTATTACATATATAAATACTTATATTACAGAAACGTTTTTCATTTTTTTGTTAACCATGCAAACACTCAAACTTCATTTTCAAGGTGAAAATGAATTTACCAAAGTAATTTTTTGATTTTTTCTTGAAAAGTATTTTTCAGGTTTAGTGTATTTTCTAGGAAAATATTTTCAAGTGTACAAATAAGCCTTAAATGGTATATAAAGTAGGAAGGAGTAGATTAAGGGTTTGTTTGTATATGTCAAAAATTAGAGAAATTAAAATTTAAAAAAAGAAAAAGAAAATTGGAAAATAATTTTTTTTTAGGGTTGTTTTTATATGTTGTGAAAATTCTTAAAAATTAATTTTAAAAAATTTATAATTTTTTATATTTTAACATTTTAAATATAATTTCATATTTTCCTTATAATCACAAGTTTAACAATGATAGAGAGGCTTAGACAAGATGTATAATGAAATTTTCGTTAAATACAAAAATTTTCGATGAAAAATGATGGAAAAAAAATTATATTTGTAGTGATGAAAATTTTTAAAATATTTTAAATTTTCCCAGAAATATACACTTGAAAATTTTCAAAATTTTTGATGCACAAACCCCTTGATAAAAAAAGAAAAAGGAAAATACGTGAGAAGTATTCTAATCTCACTCTTTAATCTTTATACGTGCAATTGTAAGTGTTTCAAGCTTGAAGCCGTTAAGCTGCTTGTAAAGGTTTCTCCATTAGTGAGAAGTAGGCCTAAGTCATGAAGGAAGCTGTATTAATAAATCTTAATTATGTGTCGTGGGTGGTTCTAATTATCAAGTATGATCATTCGAATATGCTGTTGAATAGTGCAATGCCTGGTCTCGGCGTAAGAAAATGTACCGGTATGGCTGCCAAAATCAAACCTTCTGGAAGGAATGGAGCGAGCGAGCGAGCAAGTTGGCGAATAATACCACTGGGTTTGCTTTTCGGCGGCACAGAGAAAACCGGAATCGCTGTCGTGGTGAGGAATGATCCATGGGGCGACACGCTAGCTCGACTCCGCACCTGGTTTTGGTTCTCACCTGGTTTTGGTTCTTGCCCACGGCAAATGGTACGGAGTTATGGGCCACCGACGAGCGCTGACAAGCAAACGTGTGAACGTGTGGTGGAGGTGCTTCATCCGTCCGTCCGTCCGTTCAATGGCAGTGGATAAGTCAGCTCGTACATATTAAGCACACCTGGTTGCGGGGTAAGCCCTTCTCGTCCATGCTCAACATGTGCAAGCTCGATTAATTACAAGACGTTTGTCGGGGGGGTAGATCACGTGTTAAACGGTGTGAACCCCGCGTACGAAGAACAACATCACGTGCCGTGATAATAAAATACCATATGCAGCGGGGCCGGCGGGGTCAGCTTCCGGTGGACGCTGGGCGTCTGGAACAGCGACGTCGGGAACCCACCATTTTAGGCGCCCACAGACAACGCTTGGCTTCACGCCCGGTGCTCATAAAACCCTAGCCTAGCCAGCTTCCACCTCATCATCCCACACAACTTTTCCCCAAAAAAAAGCGGCATCCCCTTCCTCCTCCAAATGTCTGGATTCTACGTCGCCTCCTTTCGATTGCCGACGGCGTCCTCTTCCACGACGCCGGCGCACCGTCCCTCCATCAGAGCATCCGCCGCGGCGCCCGCCAGGTCGCCCTACGAGGTCCTGCGCGTGAAGGAGACCGCCACCGTGACGGAGATCAAGACCGCGTACCGCTCCCTGGCGAAGCGGCTCCACCCCGACGCCTCCGTTCACAACCGCCAGGATGACTTCATCCAGATCCACGACGCCTACGCCACCCTCTCCGATCCCGTGGCCAGGGCGAGGTACGACGCTACCTCCGTCAATCAAAGAAGGTCGACGTTCGTCCACCGCGGCTCGTCGACGGCGACGTACGGGATGAGGACGAGGAGGTGGGAGACGGATCAGTGCTGGTAGTCGCAGTCTGGCCGAGGTGCCCTCCTCCTCAGGAGTCAAAGACTATCGGAGCGTTAGGGCACAACAACACCACCATTGTTAGCCTCTCTTTGTACAGCTCTCTCATTGTTCCTATTTTTTCCCCTTCTTATCGATATAAATCGATAAATGAAATTCATATTTCAGTCAATATCCATCTCTGGAAAATGTGTGGATTAATTTTCACCTTCAATAACATCATCCGTCCATCTATTACCGGCGTCGAAACCATATCTTCAATGAAATCGTCCTTGTAAACGGATGAAATTCTTAGAATCAATAAATTACGAGTACAATTTTACTTCACCGGTAATTTCACCATTTCTCACAAGATTTTCACAGCCACAAAACAGATCCAACAATAACATCCATCACAAAAACAACTTAATTCTTCACGATCAACTTCAAGTGGTTGAATTGGTTGAGGCTATGTGACCGCATACTTCTACGAATTAAAATCAAATCATTCCTATTCGGACGGCGGAGAACGATATCCCTCCAGGCCTGCCCAGGTCCCACTTCCCTCTTCCAGCGGGCTGAGTTGATATGCCCACGGAAATATCTTTTAGGTATTTTTTAACATATGATATTTTTTATTTTTTTAATAAATGAGTTTTGCTTTAAATGCAGTGTTTATCTATGAATTTATTTAAAAAATAAAGAATTTAAGGTACTTAAAAATATTCCTAAGAAAAATAATTTGTTTCATTTCTGAACTTTTCATTTTCTAACCGAGGCTTTCTAGTCAAATTGCTCGTTTCCAATTTTACATTTTTACAGTTACGCCTTAACGTGCAAGGTGTTTCGCAATCCGTGAGTCAAATATTAATTAATTAATTAAATTAAATCGCAATCCACCCTTTATTAATAGTTATTTTCAAAAAAAGCTACTATTGCTTTGGTCACATCATTCAGCCTGTAAATCATGTGACGTGTCGTCTGCCGTGCTCCACACACGCATATTTAAGCTAGTTTTTTTTTTTTTTGAAGATTATATTAAGCTAGTGATTATTTGAATATTAATTGAATAAATGTGGCTTATCCGTATATCATTAATAAGTCTGGATTCCATCACCCCTACGATGGCTATTTTGAAAAGTCGCTCGCGCCGGTCTCGGTTAGTATGGCGCGAACCCTCCCCGCTATGCTTATATGTTCAAAATGGCGGTGTCAAAGGACCTGATAAAATCAAATAAACTTGCAATTAATCCATAAATCGATATACTACAAATGTTATACCAATTCTATATGATATAGTTATTGATCTTATTAATTGTTAAATTGATATATAGGATAATATCTTGTACTATTAGTGTTTAATTCAACAAGAATGTATCAAATTTTATTGTCATCGTCTCTCTTTAATTTTAAATTAAAATAACAAAATTACTAAATTACTTTATTTTAATGAAAAGAATAACTTAAGTTTAAATACCTATAAAATCAATTTTCTATAAATATCACCAAAGGATTGAGATTATTGATATATTATTTATGTAATTGGTATATCAAATTTGTAAATTAGTATATTAATATTTTAAATTTAATAAATTAATTTTATAATTTGATATAGCGTTTGGGAACTAGATAGAACTTAAGCTAGAGTTGTTTTTCAAATATAATTAGAATTTCATGATAATTTAGATAATAAAAGTTTATATGTTAGAATCTGTATGGTAATAATAATATTGATAGTACGTTTAATTAACTAAAAGGAGTTAAAAATAAATGAAAAACCTAAGCAAATGATATGAAATACTTTTACTTATATACATTGATAATTAATTTCTTTTATACTCTTAAAATTAATTAAAGAAAATTACAAGAAATTTCTAAAAGAAGAATTATGTTTGTATTTTAACTTATTAAAATGAATTGATTAATAAAAAACGACTCACACGTGATATACATATATAAGACTTTGAGTTTCACTTATTGTTTTAAATGCGAAACTATTTTTTCCAACGCATGTCATACTTGTAAACTTTTTATTAAATATTTTACGTAACATTTTATGTATAATGTAAATTGATTAATTTTGATATCAAATAAATTTTACTTTATTAAAATTAATTCACTTATAGAAAATGATTTACAAGTAATATAAGAGTTTTAATTATATTTATTGTTTCCCATGACTATTTTTCTTAACATTACTAATATTATTGTTTTTGACTGATTAATTAAACAATTACGGTTGTTATTATAAGAAAGCACATTCTTGATTAATTAAGGACTGCACGTACGAGAATCAAATGCCAAAAAACCACACGTTAGAGAATAATCCACCATTTATAATGAAATTCGATTTCCGTTAATCGCCTGCTATAATTAAGGATTTATTGTAGCCGTCTTTAATTTTTTCATTAATCTATTGCAAGCGAACCGACGCGGAACAACCCATTGTTTTCTCCCTCCAACTAAACTCCGATACATCCATCGCCATAATTAATTATATTATATACTCTTCTTTCTTCTACTTCTTCTACTTCTTCTTCTTCCACCCCCGGCTCCGGATCACCACACAGCTAGCCCACAACCTTCCGAGGGAACCATGGCGACCGAGCCGATCGCGGTGCTCCTCGCTGTGGAGGCGCTGCTAGCTGCTACTCCTGCTCGTGGTCTAGACCCCCCTCCATTCTGTGCTTGTGGTTTGCCTCATGGAGCAGGCGAAGAGAGGGATATACACGACCTTCGTGGTCGGCATGCTCGCCGTTCTCTGCTCCAGCGCCTCCGAGCTTGTCAAGATCCGTCGGAAGCAGAGCTTCAGGGAGGGGGATCAGACGCTCTGGGAGAAGCACGTTCGCCAACTTTCACTCGTGGGTACGTACCAGCCATTTCAGTTGCTGAAAATTTTGAATTAGTTCATGTTACACATAAAACGTACGTAGAGTATTTTAATGACAAGTTCACAAGCACAGAGTACCGGTTGAAAAAAATAGTACTATATCAAAAATAATAAGTACAATTAAGATATTTATACCACTTACGAGTATTTTTTTCTAGTTTATTAATTTTAGTAAAATAAAATTTATATGTACTAACCATTTCAGTTCCAAAAAATTTATTTATTTGACATCATCCTTATGAAAGTTTGAGAGAATATGGTTCTCGATCACTTGGTCGTCTTTAGTTTGATTGATTATTTTTTCCTCTACATTCCAAGTATGATCAACTCCGGCGAAGTTGAATTCCATTACAAGTAGAAGTAAGTTCAATTATGTACGTAGTTGAAACCCATGTAATATCATCTACCTATATATTCAAATGAAGGTACGTTGTAATAATCTCGTAGGGTCAGCTCCTGATTTAGGTCAACATGACTACAAATCATGTTATGTATTTCTGATCACTTAATTTAATTGGTTCATAGTTAGCATTTATTTACTTTTATTTTGTTGTCGTGCCTTACACTAGCTAATTAAGCTCTGGTTATTGTAAATTATGGTTGGAATTTGTAGGCCAACCTATATATATTTATATATATAGTCAAAGGCTTGCATCTTTCGAAGAGAAACATTTATTTATAATAAATATAATTCATATATATCAGGTTAAAACATTAGTACATGGTAGATTATATCATATATTAACTAATTATATATATATTCTCTATTTTTCTGTATAGTCATCCAAAGCAATGGCTAAGGCATGTTAATTTTGATTATGTATATACTTGAGTTGTCATGTATTTCAATACTCTCCTGCATTTGTGATAATTCCTCGAATTGATAAGTATTTTTCTTATACTATTTACGACACTTAAATCAAAGTGACTTACGAAACACGTATTGTAAATTTACTTTAATATCATATAGAAATATATTTGTAAAAGTCCTTAGACAATTAGAAAGAAAGTACTTCCATGATATAGCTTAGTTACGTTACATCTTTACACAATATAAGACTACGTATACCAACAATTTCTTCTAATGGTCATGGAGAGGGTCCAGAGCTACACTGGCGACATCAGGCGCTTAAGGCTGGAAGTCGAGCGCCCGAGGAAGCAGGGGAAGGCGTGCAGGTCGAAGGAGAAGGAGGCGAAAGACCGAGAAATCAAAAACCTGAAAGCGAAGATCGTGCACATGGACATGACCATCGATAGCGACGTGAAGGCCATGGACGCCAACGCTCGCTCCCACGGGCTGCGACCGGAGGAGTTCCTGCTAATGTTTATTCGTATGTATGATATGTAACTGTTCGAGATAGAAAACGGGCTTCATTCATGCGTGAGTTCGCCGATCGTCCGAAATCAGATCACCCTCACCACCAAGGGACTTGTCACACTGTGATTTCCATCTGACCATGTCATTCTCCCATGGACGTAGCGGCCACGGTACTGCACTCCGCTTTTGGATGCCGTGAACCTCACTTTGAATGAGTTCTCCTCGCCAGTCTTGTAGAATGTTAGGACTGTTGGGTGTACCGACACCAGAACCCAGGTGGTGGTGTAACGCGAAGGGTGTATTTGGCTGTCGATGACCCCACATTCTTCACCTGCCGTCCAACGGTTGCCCTAGACACGAGCTTTGGGATGGTGATTGACGGGTAATTCAAATCCGAGACCTTCGAATGTCCAGATGCTGGGCAGGTATAGTTTGCATTAGTGAACATGTATCTCTGCGATGAGTTGTAGCCGCTTGACCATAACAAGTTCACGTACTCTTCCATCTTGGTGTCGTAGACGAGTCCAGGATCCGTGGCGAGGTTGGGGTTGATGTGGCCGGAGCCGTAGTCGAAGGGTGTGGCGATGATCAGGGATGCGTTGTGGATTGGTCCCTTTTTGTTATCGATGACAGTGGCTGCAAGACGAACACACGTGGCACAATGGAGTACGTAACCTAAGATCGAGGTCACACGCACAGACACACACGTGTATAATATCTATAGAGATCTTCATTTGGTTATTGCACCTGTGGTCATGATGGCAAACTTGATTGCTGCCGGGCTCCAATCAGGATGAAGAGCTTTGAGAAGGCCGGCAACACCGGCAACCATAGGAGTCGACATTGATGTCCCCGACACCGAAGAGGAGTGGAGACGACGAGGACACCCCGTGGCCACGTACTTGGGTGAATGCAGCTATGATGCTTACTCCTGCTGCAGTGAAATCTGGCTGCCAGTCAAATTAAAGGCGCGTGCATGTATACATGGAGATCGAAAATCGATCAATATGCATGTTTCTGAAAATTCTATGAAATTCGTGTGTGCGTGCAGTCGTCAATGAAATCAGAGGAGCAAGCATGCAAAGGGTGTATGCATGATCACCTTGAGGATCTCGGGGTTGATTTTGTTGGGTCCTTTGGATGAGAAATAAGCCATGACTGGTGCGGGTTTTGTACCAATCTCCGTCACTGGATTGGAGATATGGGCCGTCGGTGTACTAATCAATGATCAATTAATCCAACAAAATGCTAAATAAATCATTCATATTCCATGCGTACGTATAAAACAAAAACGTTGCCTAAAAATATTAAACAGGATTTTTACTTGGATGATTTGATGTAGGACAATAGTTCAACAGCCTCTGCATAAGGAATATGAGTAGCAGGAATGATATGAGCTATACTTCTGGTCCATCTTTCTGTTTGTTGGTCGTTGAAGAAGATCACGCCAGCTCCACCGGCAAGACGGATGGCCTCTCCGTTGGCCACGTTATTTCCTTCGCAAGCTACAATTTTCCCCTTCACCTTTCTAGGATCCAGGGTTCCAACCTGACAATATCCTATAATGCAACGAGAGAGAGAGATAGAGAGAGCAACAAGAATTAATATCAAGCACGCGTGGTTTTTAACGAAAAAATACGTACAAATTGTGTACATATGTATATGTATAGACACACTGATAGGGTGATAACTCACGCATATTCCTGAGTATAGCCAGTGGCCACGGCATCGGCTCCACTGATCGTTGAGAGGATAGGATTTCTTCTAGAGAAAATTAGATGACAGACTCTGTCCCTGTATGTAGAGTTTTTTATTTGATTGAAAGCAAATTAATTAGATAGTTAGTGATGATGGATGGCAACTAATTAATCAACGCCATAAATACGCAAACAGTAAAATCTAAGCATCAATTAATATTTAATATCCAATGATAATTATCACAACCCTAAAATGAAAAAATGCGCCGAGGTCTCAAACGATCGAACCTTAAGTCTCCTGCGGTTGCCTAGGGCAGCAATGGAGGTGAATTGTCTGTCGCTGGTGCTGGCGGCTACGGTGATTATCCATGGTGCGATGTTAGTCACCGTCCTTAAAGTTGGGCCGCTGTTGCCGGCAGAGCACAGTACGATGATTCCCCTCTTCACCGCGTGGAAGGACCCAATGGCGATGGGGTCGACGTTGTAATCCTCGGCGTAGGAGTCGAGGGATACCGAGATTACGTCCACCCCGTCGTGTATTGCATCATCGAATCCTGCTGGAATGTCAATGAGCACACCTTGTAGGCTGCAACCCATGCATTGGGCGCCCCTCGCTTTGCCGTTCCTTTTCCGTAGCCGAACATGCTAGCGTTGCGCACGAAGCCACCGCCGGCAGTGGAGAGAGTGTGGGTGCCGTGGCCGTTGTAGTCGAGTGCGGAGTAGTCGTCGGCACTCAGATTACCAACCGTAGACTTGTAACCTCGATTGAAGTACTTTGCTCCAATTAACTTCCTGTATATATATGTGTGAGTGTGTGTTGGATCAACACGGTACACGTTTTGATTTTCAGAGAAGGCTGAATATGATCGTACGCTTAATGCTGACAGATATGTACGTGTAGAATTTTTAAATCAAATGTCAGTGTATATATATATAATTAATTGATAACTCTAGCTCGTAGGTCAAATATAGACAAGCCAGCTTCAAACGCATACCTATTGCATTTGATCACAACCTCACAATCCTTCCCCGTTTGACATTCACCTTTCCATCTGGATGGCACTGGTCCCAGTCCCTCATCGTTGAAGCTCTCGGACTCCGGCCAAACACCTACAACGAAAATCGAATATCATAATTAGTATTAGGTACGTAAGATCGAACACCAAGCACTTGCCAATTTATCAATTGATGGTCTTGCTACGTTGCCTGTAAAATTGTTGTTGGATAGTGAATATTGACGGTAGAACGAAGGAGAAGGATGGTCGTGGATGCAGCTTAGAGAAGGCTGGAATTCGGCCATCCTTCTCCTTCGTTCTACCGTCAATATTCATTATCCAACAACATGGACATGACCATCGATAGTTGTTTGCAGTTGGGAAAATAAGTATATATACTTGAAGGCTGGAATTAATTAAGCACAGGTATAATTAATTTTAAGGTGTTTAATTAATTAATTATACGTAGCATATAAACATATACACCTTCCAATGAAAGATCCAAGGAGGTTATGGTGGGAACCTCGAACTTGTTCATCCAGCGTCGGCGAAGCTGCTTCTTCGCCGGCGTGGGAGTGTTCTCCCAAGTACAAAATGTATGGCTGCGCCACCGGCCGAGGGTTATGGTTGCGAATCAAGGAACATCCTTTTTCTTAAAGAAGTATATATGACATTTTTGAGCTAATTAAAGTAAAAAAAGAATCACCCTGCATTCTTAACTAGTAATTAGTTTTAAATAGAATATTATAAAGTTTGCAATATCGCAATAAATGAAATACTTTAGACGGATAATTATGCATGTGATACTTGAAGCACATAATAAACAAACGTTGGTTACTGTACGTCACAATTTTTTGCTATGTATAATAATATTTATTAAATATCTTTAATATTCTACATTAAAAAAATTATATCAAAAATATCTAAAAATTTATATTATAAATTATGTAATTTTTTTTTAAATATGAATACCACTCCACCATGTATTTTAATATTTGATGAATTGAATTACAAGTACTGTCAATGGAAAGAACACAGAAAACTTAATTACATCACAAAAAATACATAGACATATCGATGAACGATCAAATAGAATAATAGGATGGTGACTGACCAAGACACAATTTGTTTAAACTTTGAAGTTTCAATTTTAATTAATGATCTTTATCATACAACTTACTGTGAAATTTAACTTCATTTAATAAATTTCTCTCAACTTTATTTTTCAATAATTATTGAAACTAATTCGATCTAAAATAAATAAACTCGAAAATAAATACACCCCAACATTTGGCAAGTTAAACATTCAAAACATTCTCTCCTTTCCATGTTCACGAAATCACATAATTTCTTCAATTTTTTTTTACGCTTAATAAGAACATAACAAATTTGAACAATTGAATTATTACAATTGTATATATAATATACCTTTCTCTCTGCAGATATCTGCGCCTGCCACACCGCCAGAAAAACAACGCAGAGCAGATTCAGCAGAACCATACGGGCCAAGCCTCCCATTTTCTCCACCTGTACCTTCTAAATTTCTCTCTGATTCTCAATCTTCTTCTTCCTGTTCCAAGTACGTCTGATGCCTCTGTGAACCTTTCTAATTTACAGAGAAAGTGCAAAAGAGTTGACCTTTTACGTTCATTTTAATAAGGACGCATGATTTTCAGACAATCTATATATCTGCATGGTTTTCAAAAATAATTACTTGTCCATCAATCGATATGGAATTTTTCAACCGTAGGTTCACTTTCTTGTCGTCTAAGCATTCTCGGTGACGACATCAGCGAATTTTGCCAAATGATTTGCTTCTTTAATATTTAAATATAATCATGTAATTTATTGTAAAAGTTTACTACATGTTAATGTTTTAACTTGACGTAAGCTGTATTTGTTTATATAGAAATCAGTAATTTAAATATAACAAAATATTGCTGAATTTTAAATCATTTAGACTGATAACTAACTTATGATATATATACCTTACTTTAAGTATAAAAAAATTCGTCAAAAATTTACAGTACACCCACTTCTCTCTCTTAGTTTTGAAGAAGAAATTAATCAAAACTGAGGTTTCCTTTCATTAAAATTAGTTGATTGATGGAAGAGAGATCATCTCTGTTATAACTTTAAGATAAGCATTAGATTTTTTTACTTGGAACTTTCACTTTGGTCAATGACCTACATACGTCTCAAATTATATGATGCTTGATGAAAGGAAGATTATCTATATGTTATAAGCTCTGAACTTACCATTAGTTTTTCTAGTTTGGAGCTCCCTCTAACACTCCCTTACATGCGTAGCCTTAGGCAATTTCGTTTTGATTAATGGCTTACATATGTGGAATGTACAACTCTAACTCTAATGTCATATAGATTCCTTTCATCAAGGCAAGCTAATTAATTAAAAAGAGACCATATATTTATGTTATAGACTTAAAACTTGTTACCAATTTTTTGATATAGGATTATTTCCAACACTCATGCACATATGTGTTACTAGGTACTTTCTTTTTGACCAATGCTGTATACGTGTCTTTCGATAGCGTGGGTAAGTATTAATCTAATATCATAAAAATTCTTTTCATAAAAGGAAAAACATTTATATTATAAAATATATCAATAAAAGTAAAAAAAGAGAGAAAATACGTGAAATTAAAAGAAGGATGAAAATGATGTCGTTGGTCGCCGATGATCAGAAGTTTGCGCGGCGGTAGTATTAAACAATTAAATGCAGAAAGTTAATTCTTTAATAATATTATTAAAATTATTTTTCTAATAATACTTTATTTTAAGTTACTTTTATATATATATATATATACACACGGTAAAAGAAGACTAAGGAGAGAATCAATAGATAATAAAGAAAGAATTCAATGAGGTAGTAGTATAAAAATATTTATGACTTTTGTGTTGACAGAGGTAAAGAAGAAAATGTCATTGTTAAGGTCATTGAATATAATACTTTTTGAATGTGAGTTTAATAATACTAATTAAAAGGTAGTAGTTGTAGTATACACGAAGAAGGAAATTAAGTTTATGTTGATTAAATAAGTTATTGAAAAATTTAAATGAATTAAATTTAAAATAGATTATTAAATTAAAGTATCATGGAAAAAATAACCATAATGATAACATTAAAAAGTATTTTTTCTTAAATGTATTGTATAAATAAATAAAAGGATAGGACTCGTTTCAGGATTGGTCATCTCAATACCGACGGACTCGCGCAATGGGCGTGGCCGTTATTAACGTCGCGTTGGTGCCCTTTCTCTGTTCGTACGTCAAACGGAGTTGATGAATCGGCCCGGTACAACGGCGATGACCGAAAGAAACCGACGGCGCGATTTGCACTTCTGTATAAATAATCCTCTTTGTATATGATTTTTAAGTTAACATGTCTATTTTGCGTTAGCCCGGTCCATGGTAATGACCCTTGAGATTTCAAATTACGTTTTCTTGTGCAAAAAGGTTCTTTAATTTTGAATTATTTGTCAACAAAAAAAAAGTTTATTGAATGAACGATTTCACAAATTCAAAATAAAATTCTTTATTTCTACAAAAATTAATTCCAGGAGTAAAAACTCTAGAACTAGTGTTGATTTAATTGCCTATAATAAATGTAAAAGTTACAAGGTAGCTTTTTCTTCTTCAATTCCACTGTACCACAGATGATACTCTGCATATTTACCATGATATGCAGAAGAAGCAAACAGATTAGATGATACTACTGAAGCTAAATATTTTTCATCTAGAAGAATCAAACAGATAAGTAGCAGATTTGGCATAACACTTGTTCCTAATTAATGCAAAGGGAAAATTGAACCATAGCGTTGAAAATTTCTTCATAAACGTACGTTTGGTAATTTTTCACACAAAATCTGCAAACAACTGATCCAATCACAAATTCTTCCGAGCATTCGGCTTCAACACCAGCTAAATCAATCTCGTCCACGATTCTTGATGTTAATCACAACACAAATATTTCTCATAAACGACAGGATGCACTGCGAGGAATTTCGTCAAACAGTTCTTCCTAGAACACCTTCCAAGCAGCAAGAATCTCCAGGAAGACGTCTGCCACGAGTTCCCTGTCCGAGCACCGGAGGAAGGAGTTGAAGTCGTCGTGGATATCATGGATCTTCCCCAAGTTGACGAGATACCTCAAGCAGCCGCTCTTCAGCCATCGGCTTCTGTGGAAGTTGGGAACTCTTCCCCCTGGCCTGATCACATTTTACAACCGAACATTCCCCTTGGATCGGTCCTGGCATGTTTTAGGCCTCGGCTATAACCCTAATGTTAGTCAGGAGGATATGGAAGGAGCTGCTGTTATACACTACAATGGGAATAAGAAGCCCTGGCTCGAGATTGGTATCCCAGAATACCGGAGTCATTGGACCAAGTTTCTGGACTACGACCATCCCTACCTGAGGGACTGCAACGTCACCCCATAGAGAGGCTTTTATTTTTGCATGTCTACCAAATTTTGTATGCACAATTGCACCAAACCACGGTACTTATCTGCTATTTTTGTTGCCCAATTAGATTTCATTCTTGTTACATTCTTTGTGATCTACAATTCTAAGGCTGGATTATATATACGCTGTAAATGTTCCCCAGAATAGTGCTTAATGAGTAGTTCCGTTTCTTCATGCCATGTTCTTTTTCCGCTCGTCTTTCCAGCTGATTGAAATTGAGAAAGCTGATTTTGCGGAAATGGTGGTGCTCTGCTGTTTGCACTTTCCGACTTGGATTCTCCGAAGACCATGTTCCATCAAACCGCCGAACTTCTTAAATTTGTCCTTCACATCCCAAGCACGTGGCATGGAAAACGGTGCGCCTAGAAATATATTCCCGGCAAACTTAAAATATG
>JAMKPZ010003646.1:0-33347 GCA_024699675.1 Amphibolis antarctica | reverse complement strand
AATAATATATAAAAATTTATGTAAAATAAAAGTTAAAATTAAAAGATTGGTATCAAATAAAACTTTAAAGTTTTGTTTATTTTTATCTTCTTGTAACTTCTAAAATTATTTCAAATATCATATTATTACATAAATTTTAATGTATAAATTTTTATTATTTAAATTATAATATAATTTTAATTTTATTTATAAAATTAATTTTAATTTTAATTTTATTTTATTTTTAAAATGTAAAAAAATTATCGCCGAATGAATTATTAAATTTAAGATAATTATCATTATAAAAAAAAAGAAAACGAAAAAGACAGAAACCGCCATATATACCTAAATAATTTTAGCGGGTCTGGTTGTTACGCTTGATTCGAGATCTCGGCGCATTTCTCTCGCTCCCATCCCCCCCGCCGAGACCGCAGAAAACCTTCTCCTTCCTTCGCCTCTGGCGCTCCTGCGAACCCTAGGGACGCTCGGTCGGTTGCACTGCCGCCCCCTACCGACGATGCTACTTCCATTCTCCTCTGTGGCGGCGGACCAGATCCGGTACCTGCTCGAGACCTGCGATGCCTCGAACTTCGACTCCGTCCTCGGCCAGCTCTGCGAGGTACATACACCCCCCCCCCCTCCCCGCCGTCCCCCTTCCTATTGTTCGCTGTCGAGTGCGGTTTCTTGTGTTTTCCGATTCGTCCCGTAACTCGTGAAAATAGCGCCTTTCGTGCCGAAATGGGTGTTGTCAAGGCCTGTAACGGGTGTATGAAGGGCATCGATGTATTGAGGAGCTGATAAGCTTATTATTATTATTATTAGTTGGAATGTAAGGAAGTTGTTGAATTTCATCTGGTGAGGATACCTCTTCAAACAATTCTCCGTAGACGTGGATGATAAGTTCCACCTTATGAATCTCGAGCATTTCAAAGATCTTGTGATCATTATTCATTAGCATCCCACCCAACCATGCCATCTTCCAAGGTATTTCTGAGGGATCGGTAGGTAGTAGATTGGTTTTCCTGGTATCTATCTCCATCACTTTTAGTATTTTTGATCTCAAAATATGACATTTTATCCTGGTAGACTTTTGCATACTTGGCTGCAAGATCATTTTTATGGTATCTGACAGAATCTTCTTACAAACTCCCTAAAAATGAATCTGAAATTCATACATAGCATAGAAACCATCTGTGATTTCTAATGACTGTCGATGCATGGGGAAGTTAGACTACTTACGCCTAAATTCAGGTTACGAACTTATTAATTGGGACAAAAAAGTACTCATGCAAGTAAATATGCGATCAAAAAGTTGTTGTGGTGGTCAGAAAATAGCAATGTTCTAGTCACAGACGTGGGCATTCAAGTATCTGAGACATAGTATTCATGCAAGTAAATTAGAGGTGGCAAAATCTTCCATTAAGGTTGTTAATTAACTATGTTCAAACAAATGCATGCAATTAAGAACCATTGTTAAAATGGAAAATAAAACCTTTTTAAAATAGACGTTTAAACACTTGTTTTGATAAAATGGTATAAATATAAAATGAATAAGTATAAATATATTTCCAAATATGCAACTATCAAAATCATCGAAATAATTTAATAAAGTAAATTGTAATTTAATTACTTCTAATACAATTTCAAAAACATATTTTTATTATGTGTAATTATCGCTCAAGAATAAATACATAAATTCAAAATATAAATCAATATATAAAAATAAAATTAAAGTCATAAACAACAAAATAATGACTAAATAGTGAAATTATATCGACGAAAATGATTCAAAATCTAAAATCTAAAAAATTAAAAAGGGGTCATTTAAACAGTTGAAAATGGAAAAAAACTTCTGTTTTTTAAGAAAAAGGGGAATAAAATGAAAATCGCCATTCTAAAACGTTTTTTACATTTTTCTAAAGAAATGAAATGGATTGAGGAATAGAATCGAATTGACAATTACTCTGACACACACCCAAAAATATGTTTGTCATTAAAAAGAGGGCTATGGAAGTTTGGTTTCTGGTGAGAAATTTTTTTATGCATACTTTTTATGATGCTAAGTTGCCATGATATATGGTTAGGCGCTTTGGCACCTTGGCAGCACTTAGGAAGTAATAATATTTTTGTCACTTTTAAATTTAGCGTACTTTTGAATATATTAGTCCACAAACAACTTGATAGATAATTTTCTAAAAGTATCAATAACAATCTAAATATAAATAATCTGAGAATTATCTTTGAAATTAATATCAATCTCAACTATAGTAATAAATCAGTAATACATGGCAATATGATGCTGATAACAATCTCAACAATAGTAAGTCAAACGTTTATTAACAAATATAAATAACTAAATATGGTAAATAATATCCATCAATGGACACTGTTTGCTGACCAAAGCTAAAAAAAATAAACATAAGGTCAAATCAACTCAAATGATGTCTTGTTGCCATGGCATAGCCTAGACAGGCACTATAAAAATTATGTTTTTGTGCATCTGTTTTGAATCTTTTCCTGTATTACAGCTTAAAGTTTTTCAAAAAAAAACTTCTGATAACTTATCTAATCTGATTCCTTATGCAGTTTGTGGAGTATGGTAGTGAAGGAAGTATCATATTGCTTCAGACTTGCTTGGACCAAATTGATTTTCACACAGGGAACATGCAAAATGTCTTATTCATGCCAGATCTTGTTTTGTCTGTGCTCAAGCATCTAATGCAGAGACCAAATTTCAGTACAGTTTTCTGTGAAGCATTAAGAAAGACATGGCCAAGTAATTTGTTTCTGGAAACCCTTTCCACTGTGTTGAACCTGTCTACATTTGAGAAAATTGGTGTTAGTCTGGCTTTAACTGATTCAGAAATTCTGGAGTTTAGAATCAGAGGTATACTGATATCTGTTAACATTATTCTGTTTTCACTTGAAATTAATGGTTCTTTTCTTTGTCATCGTTGAATTGACCATTGTTTGTTTGGTTGATTTACAGGGAAAGATTTCTGCATTGCTCAGATCGAAGAGCTATGTGTAAATCCTTCATCTTTTCCTGTGGAACAAATTCAGGATATAGTTGTGTTTCTCTCTTGCTCTGAGGGATTAGCAAAACATGCTGATACTTTTACGAAAATATTGTCTTTATTGAACATGAAAGCATCTTTACCGTTCCCACTTTCTCCAATGTTTTCAGATGATATGTGTGACATTGATTCTCCAAGGTTTGTTTAATAATAAATTATCAGAGTTTACTTCTGTTGCCTTTTATTTACTTCCTTACTACCGTTTCTTTGCTACAGGCTCTTTGATCTTTTTATTGGATTCCAAAACAATGATTTTGAATCCATTCTCTCAGAGATAGAAGGAGAAATAAGTGTGGCTGATGTTATTGGAGAATTGGGCTATGGATGCACTACTGACTCTTCTCATTGTAAAGAGATGTTATCTCCTTTTCTACCTCTTGCTGAAGGCACAATTGCTAGGCTACTTGGTACCATTGTGCGAACCTGTGTGGGACATGAAGACAATTTGAATATATATTCAACTTTCTCCAGTGTGCTTGGTAGCAGTACCTCCACACTTGATTCTTCAAGGTTGAGTTATTGGAACATCAATGCCCTTGTGGACTCCATCAAGCAACTTGTGAGCTATTTCTTGTTCGCAAACTCTTTTTTACCATGTTTCATTGCTTGTGGAACAATGCCATTATAGTGAAATGACAATATATATAGGATATTCTTGTATTCTTCACTTAATTGAAAAGGTGCAGATGTAAATATGTATCAGCACAGTTTGAACCATTGTGCGTGAGTAATCCACATCCTTGCGATAACAATGGAATCAAATGTCAACATCATAATTGTGGATTTTTGATGTGGTCTCAGTCATGATCAAGGGAATGTTGCCGTAACAAAATAGTGTTCTGATTTCCTCAAAAAAAAGGTTCTGATGATGGTGCATGCCATCTATTGGGCAATTTGGTTGCATAGGAATAGGGTGACATTCATTCATTTCCTTTGGGATTTGAAACTTTTTACACAAGTACGTATATCTGATTCAGATTTCTTGTAATCAATGAATTCAAGTCTCTTGAACACATAAAAAAAGTCTCTTGAACACTTCAAATTGAGGAATCTGGACATGCAAATATATTTGAAGGATATTAGGTATTCTGATGTACGTAGGCACTCTCTAGAGGTTGTTTATGTATGCATATTTTGCATTTGTAATTGGAATGTGCATCTGGTTGTGGTGTGTATTGGTATAGGATCTTATTGTGAAAAGAACAGTTGTCTTGTAGCATTTGCAATTTCAACATTAATTTTTTTTTCCTTTTTTTACCAATTCCGTTGTTTTAGACTGGTTCCTTTTTCATGAGTTGTTTTTTGAAAAATAAAATTCATTTTGGAAATGACGTAAACTGGAACTATTATTTTATTTTATTTTATTGGTTTTTCCAACATTTTTTTTCTTATTTGAACTATAACCAGTCAGCCTTTTATCACTACAAAACCAGTAGAGATAATACGTCAGACATTTTTTTTAATATTCTATATAAATTTGCAGGCTCCTGAAACAAATTGGACAAGTGTCATCGAAAATCTTGACTATGATGGTTTTTTCATTCCTGATGAAGAATCCTTTTCTTTCTTCATGTCTATTTATTCTAGTGCATGCCAGGTAATTATTTGGCATTTGATATTACTTTTTGTGAACCTCTGTTGTCTAACTGGAAAGAGCCTGCAAACAGAACCTTTTTCCATTACACGCAATTTGTGGATCTATTTGGAAGAATACCAGCGGCCAGTTATCTTTTCTGAAGCATGCTGTATCTGCGCCCCCTGAAGTATTTAATTTTGGACATTCTGAAAGAAAGCTGGTATTTTTTGCCCTAACATAGATTTGAGGTGGTTTCTTTTTCCAATCGTTGCAAATTGCCAATTTTTTTGTGTTTGCAGATGTCTGCTGAATTCCTCCATTTGCCAAATGTACATGGAAATGAGGCATGGCTTTGTCTTGATCTTTTCAATGTCTTGTGTGAATTAGCAGAGAGGGGTCATGCCAACATTGTGCGAGAAATGCTTCAGTATCCTCTTGGGCACTGTCCTGAGGTTCTATTGGTTGGCATTGCACATTCTAAAGTATGCGCTTTTGTAACTCATGTCTTCAAATTTCCTAAGAATATTGAATAAACATGTTATTGACATGGAGCTGTTTTAAAATGCAGACGTCATACAACTTCCTCCAGTATGAAGTGTTTTCTTCCTTGTTTCCTGAGATACTGAAGAAAAACATGAAAAGTGATTTGCTCAATTATTTATGGCATGCCAACTCAAGACTTGTCTTGTATGGCCTTATTGATGCCTACAATAAGGATTCTACCAGTATTTTGAGAATTTTGGAGCTTTGCGAAGAACTGAAGGTAAAACATGTTGAGGTTTGTTTTTATTGCTCGTACTGTACTATATTGTATGTTTTCTATTTGAATATATTAAGGAAAAATTCCAACCATTTACATTTGAGCAACTCTGTTCAATTGCATGGTTAATTTGAAAACGAGAAGATAACAAGAACACATTTTATTGAGCTGTAAACCTGGATTAACTCAGTGATTTAGAATTCAGAATGTTAGTCATCCATAACCATAGTTTCAAAAATTGATCCAGATTGGCGAAAAATTGTTGATCTGGATCATTTTTGGGCAAGTTTACTGTGAAACTTGCTTGAACTTCTAGATTGATGATCTCCTCTGATGGATTGGCTTTGGAATACAAGATTTCTGCTGATGCTTTCATGATCTACATGTGCATGATGATCTGGTGAGGACAGCTTCGCCCCTCGCCTGCACCTCTGCTGCGGAGGAAAGGATGAACAAGATTTCGGGTTTTTAGTTCTGTTTAAACTTTTATATTTAAGTATATATGGATCCTAGTTAAATGGATCTTAATAGATCCATATAACCATATGCAGATAAATAACACAAATTAATAAAATAATACTAAAAAATGCCTAGGCTTATTGTGGCACTTACCAGGGGTTCCTTGTCATTTTAGGCTGCCTAGAGGCAAGGTAGAGGAGTGCCCAAGCTTCTATTTCCACCTTGGTGCGTGGGTGGATGCCATAATAAGCTTGATACTAAAACACACAAACTCAATGCCATAATAAGCTTGATACTAAAACACACAAACTCAAAAATATATGAAAATTCTCCAAATATAATAACATTTGAAAGTAAATAACATGTGTAATTCATGTTTGTAATGTATGCATAAAAATAACGAATAAGTAATCAA
Organism: Amphibolis antarctica; assembly: GCA_024699675.1. Lineage (NCBI taxonomy): Eukaryota > Viridiplantae > Streptophyta > Magnoliopsida > Alismatales > Cymodoceaceae > Amphibolis > Amphibolis antarctica. The sequence goes on along the minus strand of JAMKPZ010003646.1, from coordinate 27,081 downwards.
TTTTTAAAATATTTTAGGATTGAGATAAACAATTTGTCTATGGGTTATGTATGTAAATTTGTATGATCCGTTTATTAAGTAGGTTATGCAAGTCTTCTATTATTGGGGTTTTCCTATTAAAGGAGGAAATTCAAATTGCGATGACTTTCATGGGTTGCAAGAAGGAATCCTTTCGGTTTAGATATTTGAGTTTGGCTTTGTTTGTGAAGAGAAAAAGGGTCAAAGATTAAAATCTAGTGGTTGATTGATTTGAACTTGTCTTTCAGGTTTGGATGGAAAATTTGTATGATTTGGGGGAAAAGTCATTCTCATATCAATAGTTCGGTCCAATATTTTTCATCCATTATTTTCTCTTTTACGAATCTTGACAACTATTGCAATGTGGCTAGAACGAATTGAGCATCAATTTCTATGGAAAGGCAGCTACAAAGCAAACGCCTCCAATCTTTACCTTGCCTCATCAGATGAGCATTTTGATTATCAATATATATTTTTTTCAATCTGGCTTTGTTGGGTAAATAAATATGGCAGCTTAGGTTATTTTGCAAGGATGTGGATTGCCTTTAAGTGATTTTTATTAGTAGGAAATGTTATGAGACTATGAGTCTTGTCATAGGGGACCCAGATGGCATGTGCTAGAGAGGGTAACTGATATTTAGAAGGGGTCACTAGGTGTGGCTCAGCTTTGTTAGTATGTAATGGTGAAGTAATAAGTTTCTAGTGGGGTAAGTGGGGAGGTGAAGCCTTGATTGGTCAGATTTTCCTAGCATTAGCACACATTATGATCACCACTCAGGTATGTGTCTCTGGATTCTATGGGTGTGGGATGCTTGTTTTAAGAGGAATTGGACTGATGCTGATTCTGCTGACTATATTAGCCTCTTATCCATTCTCCATTATTCTGCTTCACCTATTATAGGTTTTCATTTACAAGTTTGGAGATAGAAAAATAAGGAGACCTTGGTACGCCAAATATTTTGTGTGGTGGTAGTAAGTGGAGCTCTTGGTGGTGCTTGTGGCTTAGTTTTTTCCCCCACAAGGGTAATTTTTGGTGGTGCTTATGGCTTATCAGGTACGGCACAATGAAATGCCTGCAGAGTCTGAGATCAAGAGGAGAGGTTTTTAGCTGGAGAGCATGCTTAGATTCTATTGCATTTAGCATGAAGATGAATGCCTATGGGATCTACTCTTTGGCTATCCCTCAATTAGCAAATGGTGTTCTGATATCAACCTCTTCTGGTCCAAGTGGAAGAAAAAGGAAGGCTTGAAAGGAGCTATTGCAGGATCTGGTTATCTATTTCCCATGCCATATGGTGGAGACCGTAGTATGACTGCCAGTATGCAATGGCCGGATTTTCTGAGGTTTTTCAGGATGATAATTAATTCAGCTCCTGTTATTCCTTTGTGTTATTAGTAGACAAGAAGTTGGAGAGTGGCTGTGAATCTCAAATGATGTTGTGTTGGTGGTAACAGTGACTTGCCTTTGATGCTATTCTCACTTGTTGGTTGTTTTCTTGTTTTGCTTGTTTTTATTTTATTTTGCTCTTTTGTGCTTCTTATCCTGCAAATCACAGTGATTTGTCTTACGGTGACTTGCTTATGTCAATTTCGTTTTTGTTTTGGTTTTGTCTGCCTAAGACTTGTGTAGGCTCTATTTTTCATGTTTTTAGCAATATTTCCTTTGTTGTTGCTCAAAAAGGGTTAAGTATGTCAACCTATTTATGAGTCAGACCCATTTATTGTAAACCTAAACTCATTTATCTCACATATAGCGTGTGGGTAGTGTTCATGCTAGGAATTGCTTCCTTGATGTGGAGCATTGTATCTTGAATTGGATATTTCCATCATTTCGTGGATTGTTCCTTGGTCGGTGCACTTGAGTTGAGAGGTAGGGCTCGTCCTTTTTTGAATTTACTTTGAAGTTTGAACCATAATTGTCTACTTACTAAACAAATGGGACACACAAAAGTTAGAGTGGAGTGTTGAAGAAACTGCTATGGTTGGTTTTATTGAGGTTTTTTACATTCTTTGTTGTCTCTTATATTTCTTTTTCCTTCTTGCAATTGCTACTTAATGCATGTTGTTGGATGTATCAGTCTCACATTGGCCATGATGTGGTTGTACCCAAGCCCTATACATTTGTTTTCTGTTGTCTCACTACTATTAGTTTTGAGATGAACTTTAACATGATATTACTGCTTGGTACACATGACACCTGTAGGTTGCTTATAGGTTAAGAGGTGGGATCATAAGTGCTGGGAGTGTTGGACTTATTAGTCTTGCATTGGCTACAATGTAGTTGTACCCAGGCCTTATGCATTGTGCCTTGTTTTCTTACTATTAATTGGTTTTAAGATAAACTTTAACACATGTATATAAATACAGATAGCTTGAATAGTGGAAAACACTTATGGATTAATGTATTTTCTTTCATCAGTAGTCTGTTGATATTATGTCTTTGCTTTAATATATGTTTTGTGGTAAATCCTTAAACATTGAATTCTTGATCTGCTCTATATATGTATTTAAGTCAAAATATACTGTATTAGATTATTAAAACTCTTTGTTTTGCAGCTTCTTTCATTGGTTCTGGATTCAAGTCCATTTTCATTCAGCATTAGACTGGCAGCTTCTGCATCTCAAAAGGAACTGATAGACCTTGAAAAGTGGTTGAAAGAAAATATGAATTTATACAAGGATGTCTTCTATGAGGTATTGTGCGCTCAGTTGTACAAGATTGTATCATAATAAAGAGCTTGAGTATTCCTTTGCTTATTTTTACAATGGTTCATTAACCGCCATTGGTTAATAGGTCTGCCTTCAGTTCTTGAAAGAAAACCTTCCCAATGCAACATCCAATGTTCCCTCTGAGACCTGTGAACATTTTGATGCCGGCTTAAGCATTTCTCAAGATTTGCTCGAGAAAGTTGTGAAGGTCTGTTCTACTTGGTATTGAACAAGAATTTATTTGAACCTTGAGTTGACTATAAATCCATGGTTGTTTTGAGACTTTGGAAACTGCAAACCTGCAGGTTCTTCACGTTCATTTGGGGGAAATTGGTTTGCCACAACTATCTGAAGAAATGAAAATTTTTTACTCTTCACTCTCAAGCTCTGTAAAACAAAGTGGTGGGCCTGTTGAACTGTCAGCATCTGATGGAAGCCCTGATGACATTGAGACTGAAGCAAATTCATACTTCCATCAGATGTTTTCTGGACAGTTGAGCATTGAGAAGATGGTCAACACACTTGCACGCTTTAAGGAATATCCTGATGATAATAGGTACTTAACCATTAGCTAAAGCTTCGGTGAACTTTTTCTTCAAATATCTGGTTGGAATGAATTCTTGATGATATCAAGAGCTTTATCTGTAATAATTTCCATGATCACATTTTGTTATTTCTTTTGATTTGCTGAATATTATATTTTAACTTATTTACATTTAGGGTCCAATTGGTTCAAATTATGGGGTGTTCAATTGTGAAATTGAGTGTTATTTTTATTTCTCTTGGAAAATTGGAAGGAAATTCAATGCATAGTCTGTTTTCTTCGAACAAACTGAAGTGTGTTGTTTTGCCAAAAAATCAATACTATAATTATAGAATTGGAAGTTAACACTAGAGGTCTGGTGTTAAAATAGCCCCACATAGATCAATTCAAAAATAAGACGAGCTAATATAAAAAGATCCCCTTTTCATAAATAATTGATTTTGAGTTTAATGTTGACATCTCATCATGGTATCAATGCAAAAAGATCTTAGTAGATCTATACACATTTATCCCATAAAAACATGTGTAGGACTCAAATAAAATCATAAGTGGAGTGTGTTGGAATGGTAACATTGGGGAAAATAGTTTCACATTGGAAAAGATGAGTGAAATTAAAAACCCTATATAATTTACGAGACCTTTTACACTGGTCAATTGATTTTATTAAAGTAAAATTCACAAAATCCACAGGTAACACATGGATCAATGTGAAAATAAGACATAAGGTAACATGGAAAAAGATCCCTTAACTCAAATCAAATTAATTTTGAGTTAAATGTTCACATCTAATCATTAAAATTTCAAAAAGTTTAGTGTTAAAATCTAACACTAAACTAGAATTTTAATGCAAATTTAAAAGCGTGATACTATGATCATAGTGCTTGATTTTGAAATTTTGGTGCCATAATTTTTTAATCCTAGTAGGTGTTTGTACGTTTCTTTTATACCATTCTTTGATGGGAGTATACTGATCATTTCTTTTCTTTTTCACACTCACAGGGAAAAACGAATTTTTGATTGCATGATTGGAAATTTATTTGAGGAATATAAATTCTTCCCCAAATATCCTGAGATGCAACTTAAAATAGCTGCTGTACTTTTTGGTAAATCTTTTAGATTTATTTTCATTTTTTTTCTTATGGTGCAATTTAGTTTTATACTTTTATGTGTCGTATGCATCTTAATACATGTGTCTATTTATTGTGATTAAGTGGGATTTTAGAGCTCTTAGTTTATGGATGTCTTTCTAGTAATCATCATGATCTGAAATTAAAATCATTGCAAGAAATTCCTTTTCATATGAAATTTAGATGATGTGAATGCAATCTGTCATCTTTACCCTGTTTTCTTACATTCATAAGCTCTAAGTAACAACAAACCTTCTTTTCAGTCTTTTAGTTCATCATTCTTTTCCTTTTTTGAGATAACCATTCTATGTCTATGTTCTTTTTGTGTTTTGCTAGCATCCTCTCTCATTTACGCTGATTTTTTGCTTGCTAATATCCTTCTTAGTTCTTATGGAGTTGTGAAGGCAGAATCTCCAAATTTCTGTGATTTAAGTTGCATTTGGAATTGTGTTTTTATTTAAGTTTTTTCAGGAACCTGTTTTTTACCAAAACACTTTTCTGTGTGCACTCAGTGATTTTTGTTTTTTTTTTTGAAATTCAGTTTGTACATTTTAGTTCTATGAGAGAAGGATTTGGGTGAGAATGGATATTTGATGAACAAGCAATGAGGGTATAAATATATGCAGTATGAGTCAGTGATTCCTAATGTAATCAGATATCCGTTTACCTATATATTTAAATACTCATATAATACTCTCACACTTCCCCTCAAACTGAGTATATATATTTATCATGCCCATTTCTTACATAATGTCTTAAAAACTTATGTGCTCAAATCTTCAGCGAAGATGTTTGCAAGTTGCTTGGTAGATTGAGTTATATGGAGTAGCAATAAAATCCTTTATCATTTTATTGTGAATGTAGTGGTAGTCAACCAGAATATTTAGTGTGCTCATGGAATGTAGGGTTGTTAGCTATGAAGATAATAGTTTGATTGTCATAATGCATGGGCATAGGAGTTTGAACTACAAAATTAAGCTTCTGTATAGGAGTGATTTGAACTACATCATTTTGCATGTAACCTAGGTCATAGACTATTATGCTAAATCTTGAGATCACATTTTGATTCTTATTTTACCAAATAACAAGATTTCTACTGACATAAGCGTAGAACCCAAAGGTTGACTTTCTATCCACTTTGTCACTTGCACAAAATCAAAATATGCCTTGATCCTTAAGTGGTTTTATTCTATGCATGAGACCTCTACTAGGTGTATTCTTGATGTAAGCAAAAGCACAAGGAGTGATGTTCTAATGAGTTTTTCTCAACTTATGCATGAACTAGTTGAGAAACTAATAGCATATGTTATGTTTGGTTTTGTGATTGTTAAGTAGATCAATATTTCAATCAATATCATATGTTGTCTTGGATCCTCTAAAAACTTTGACAAATTGTCCTATAAATGAGGATTGGGATTTATAGGATTAAAGTTGCACGGATGAAGTGGAGAAATGCTTTCAGAGTGCCATTTAATAGGAGGATGCCCATAAAATTAAAAGAAAATTTCTATAAAACTACTATTTTTCCATCTATACTTTATGACTTAAAAGCTTGATCATATGCAAAATGTTAGTGTTGTTGAGATGTGTGCTTAGATTGGTAAGTGGCAATACGATAAGACAAGTTTAAAAATGATTTTTTAATGAATAGAATAGGAGTTGCATCATTTCAAGAATATAAGAGAAAATCAACTTAGGTGGTTTTGTTATATCCTTAAGAGATCAATAATATATTAGTTAGGAGAGAAGAATTAATTGGTATAGAAGAAATTAAAAGAAATAAAGGAAGGACTAAAACTATTTGGTCAGGAATTGTAAGAAAAAAATAAATTAAATTTATATAATTCAAACAAAAATGATCATAAATATAAATATCTGGAAGAAAAGGATTTATCTGACCCAGCCTACATGGTGGGATTATGGTTCAGCCTGTTATTGAGAAAACCACCTCTCTTATTTCATGTATGGGGAATTGCTTTGTGAATGGTGTCTTCTGATGATGGAAGATTATTGAAATACCTGTTGGCATCCATTATGATTCATAATCTCTAACTAGAGTACGTTAGAATGCTCTTGACCACTATTAATAAAAAACAAGAAAAACTATCATTATCAAAAAACTATGGAAAGATGGTTATTAGTGGGGAGTGTCAGTTAAGAGTTATCTGAATGCCATCCTCACTTTGTTAAAAATACTTGATGAGAAACAGTAGCCACCCAAGAACTTTCTTGACCCCTCTTCTGCCACTTAGATTTATGTCTGTTGATTATAATTCCTAACTTACAACTTGTCAACTACAAAAGTATCATCTGTTCCATTAAAACATCTCCATCTCCATACTTAAAAAATTGCATCAGTAACCTCTACACCACAAACGGCAATAATCACTGCCTTGTTACTATCCTCATTAGGAATCATGTTTGTAAGATTTCATAAGATTTCTGCTGGGTGTCCAAATAATATCTCCCTCTTTGGTCATTCTATTATTATTCTCCATAATGAGTTTTATTGATCTGCATCTAATCCATTTCGTACCCATACCACTGGTTCCATTGGATAGTTAGTAAACTTCCTTTGTTGAACTCTAAGCATGCCATGCTTCGATCCCATCTTTTTCCAGATGAGGTCCAGTTTTTGTGACTGATAAGACTACCCAAGGTTTAAATTAATGCATTACAAAAATTGGTATGTTCATCATTATAGATTTAGATGATTCCAGACTCCTTTCAGAGCATTCTTGCCATGAGTTTTCTTTCTTATTTCATAATCTGTGAATGTGGCTTAATTCAAGTTGAAGGTTGATGGTATATGAATGATATAACTTGGATTTTAATTGTGAATTAACTTACACCAAAATGCGTAAACAAGATTTAATTATTGTTGTAAGTTGTACTAGCGTAAATAACACATTTTCTTGTTGGTATGTAATAGTATTGTGCATATTTCATCTTAAATTTATTATTATTTATATATGTTCTTTTCCATAGGTTCTCTGATAAAGCATCAGCTTGTTACACATCTGACCCTAGGAATTGCCTTACGTTGTGTTCTTGATGCATTGCGTAAATCAGTGGATTCAAGAGTGAGCTTCATTACCTTTGGAGTATTTTTAGTTTTTGATTGTATTATTATTTTCGCATTTGACCTTTTCTATGCAGATGTTCCTGTTTGGTGCAAAAGCTTTGGAGCAATTTACAGATCGTTTAGTAGAGTGGCCCCAATATTGTAATCATATTCTTCAGATATCTCATTTGAGGGCTACTCATTCTGATTTGGTTTTATTTATTGAGAATGCACTTGCACGGATTTCTTCAAGTCAAACAGAGTCAAGTGGTGGCATTTACATTAATGCTGAGCATCACCAAAGTTCTGCCCCAAACCCTGTTGAAAATATCGAGGTATAATGACATATACATTAAAATGGATGTTAGCCCACCTTTCCTAAGAAATATATACATTGATTAAAGTCAATTAATTTTTGGTATATTTTTCTAAAAAAAGCTTTAATAACATTGATATTTTAATGTATGTATGTTTTACATTTATCTGCAAATTCCTGGAGTTGGGTTCATTAATATGATTGTATTACACTTACGATTGTACTTAGTTCAATCAAACTATTTGAATTCAAAGGGAAACTTCTGGGATTTTGTGCAAGAGGGTTGTTTTCTAGTTTTGAGTTTTATCAATCTTTTTTTAGGAATCTGAAAAAATCATTGATAAATTGATATGAGAACTTTCTGTCAAAGCAACATGTGCGTTGACTTTTATATACATTGTGTTGTAGTTTATTTTAACTTTTAAGTAAACCTCATGGATGATGTGTAATGATCCTGTCCCAAGCCTATCGGCATATTCTAGCCCATGGAAAGTCTAAGGGATACTCTTGGAAGTGACTTGAGTATTATCATCCAATATGGTTCCACACACTCAAGTATAGGAGATTAATGAAGGTGAAAAGCAATCTTAAGATGACAGCCATGGAAATGCCTAGGTTAAGAGGCAAGAGGTGAGGTGATAGTTTGATTGAAGTAAGGGCATAAATTATGAAAGCAAAAAGAGAGATGTGTATGAGATGATTAATGATCCATTGTTTCAACTAAAGACCTATTTGTGTATGATGGAAAATCAAGAAAGGAAAGAAAAGAAATTTAGAAGATTTAGGAAATTCAAAAAAGTTGGGGATTGTTTGTACACATTATGAAAATCAAGAGAGTCAGTACAATATTAATAAATGAGTCGGAATGTGATTCACAGTATAAATAAACCCCAAAATAGCACAGTATTGAGAAATCACAGTATTCATAAAATATGTGATTCAGCATGAGATGGAATTCAAAAAAGTAGCAAGAAATCACAGTATTAATAAGCCCTTATAATAGTTTTTTACCTTCTATTTAGTTACCTTCAGTATTAAACCCTACAAGCATCAGGTGCAACCAATGGGTGTCGAAATAGGTAGGCTAGTGAACTTTTTGGGCAAAGCTTATGATGCAAGGGAAATCTAGGAGATGGAAGCATTGAGGGTGAGTGGCTGGCATCAAAACAATGTGGGCAAGCAGAGGGACAAGCGTTAGGGTGAGACTATTTGGGATTTTTAGATGGAGGGGTGTGTGAAATCATGGAAAATGCAAGTATTTATAATCCAGAAAATTTCAGATTTTTTTCCAAATTTTCTGGGTGGCACAAATGCTCTACTTTTCAAATTTTCCTTTCTAGATTTTTGCGCAGAACAAATCCCCACTAAATGATAATGTAATTGATTTGTATATAAACTTTAATGTAGTCATAGTATACAATATTGAAAATTTAAAAATTTGTTTAAACAAAGAGAATTTCAATAAATATTTAGTTTTTTAATGTGTTGAAGAAAATGAAAATATGAAAATTTTATTTACATTATGAAACTTCCAGTCATCTCTTTGGTCTATGTTCATCTTTTTTTTAAAATCTGGTGCTTTCATGGTATTGAGCTATTGTCTAAGTTCATGTATTGGAAAATAAAGGGGCCTTAGGGAGTAGGTCTTTCCACTTAGGGTAAGCCTTTATGCAGTTGATTATGATGCAATCCCAATGTACACCCATGGGGCGGGGGGCACAAATTTCTAGTTCCTTCTTAGCTTGTTTGGTGTGGCTTGACATATTGAGTGGTTTCTCCTTTTTTAAATGTTGTCTCTTGACTTGTGTAATTTTCTGAGTTTGCATTATCACTCTTGTTTTCCTAAAGAAATTACCATTTTGTTTAAAGTGTTGTCTATTATATTTTTATCGTTCTTTAATTTTTTCATCAGCCACAGCTTGTGGCCTTGTACAGAGGAGTTTCTGTGTGACTTTCATGTCAATTATTTCCTTATTTATTTTATATTGTTATTCATTGTGTTTCTTGGTTAATGCTTTTTCTCGTGTATCTCTATGCAATTCTCACCTAATTGTTTATTCATTTATAAAAACATTGCAGTCTGGTATGCCACTGTCCTCTTTCCAGATACAGCAAAGAGGTCAGGGTTTCATTGATGATAGAGTCAAGTCTTCTGTATCTTCAATCAGCCACATGAAACAGAGCATGACTCCAACCTCTCTTATGCCTGCTCATTCTGATCTAGTTAGCACTCAAAAGGCAAGATAAATTTCGAGCGGGTGTAGTCTTTTTTTTTTCTAGTTTGCATTATTTTTCTGTAATTTAACTTCTGGTTCTATCATCTTAGGGGACCATGCTCCCACCCTTGCAAACTGCTCAGCAGCTTCCTGGTGTTTCTGGTACTGCCTCACCTTCACATGGATTTCTGAGGCCTTCACGTGGAGTAGCAAATTCAGGTGTTTCATGGTGGATTCTTATTTACAAATTATATCCATCTTTTAAATTCTTTTATGCAATGAATTGTTCCTTCCTCTGTGCAGCCTTATTTGTCACTATTTTAGAAATCTGTGTATTTAAGATATTGGTGTCACCTGTTATTTTTACTTGAACTTTCTATCAACTTTTTTTTGTGTTGTTTGTTACAACTAGGATTGTTTTATTTGCTTTTTGTATCACCTTTAGTTTTTACTCCAATTTTTTTTCAACTTCAGGCATTCTCAGACAAACATCGCACAGTACAGGATTTGGTGCTGCATTAAACATTGAAACCCTTGTTGCAGCTGCTGAACGACGTGATACTCCAATAGAGGTACTTACTGCTTATGTTTTTCTTCATATCAAGTTCGTTTTCAGTTGCTTGATCACTCATTTCCACAACTCTTTATTAAAGGCCCCAACGTCAGAGATTCAGGATAAGGTCCATTTTATTATCAACAATATTTCTGTGGCAAATGTGGATGCAAAAGCTAAAGAGTTTGTTGAAATTTTAAAGGAGCAGTACTATCCCTGGTTTGCACAGTACATGGTAATGAAAAGGTGAGACATTTCTCTGGCTGCATTTTGGTTTGAGCATCTAGTTTTTCCTTTGGTGCCTAGGGTACTAAAATACTAAGGAGATCATATGCTTGTTTTGCTAATGAAATTCTTGTTACCAGGGCAAGTATTGAGCCTAATTTCCATGACCTGTACCTGAAGTTCTTGGACAAAGTTAATTCCAGGGTTTTAAATAGGGAAATTGTTAAAGCTACTTATGAGAATTGCAAGGTCAATATTCTACTGATAAGAGTTACTATGCAGTTGTTTTTTTTCAAAACAATATGTATCAAATCTTTTGCAGGTATTGTTAAGGTCCGATCTTATAAAATCAAGCTCAGAGGAGCGGTCCTTGCTTAAGAATCTTGGTAGCTGGCTTGGGAAATTTACAATTGGTAGAAACCAGGCGCTAAGAGCTCGTGAGATAGATCCAAAAGTCCTTATTATGGAGGTACGAGTTCATGCTGAGGATTCTTGCTGAGGATTCTTGTACTTTTCTGCATGTTGGTTTTCAGTTTTCAAGATAATGAAAAATTGGTATTCTATAGAAATATGCCTTACGATTTCCCCCTTTTATTGCATTTAATCTGTTCCTACCTGGTTTACATCTATGCAATTCTGTTTTTTATCAATTAATCTCCTTCCCTACAGTCTTCCTTATTTTGATTATTACACTGTTACTTGTGTCCAAAAACACCAATAGTATAATGGCGTAGTTGATCTTATACCCTATTATAAAAGAAGTTAATCTTGAGTTCAAATCTAGTCAAATCACTACCATTATCATTGGAGTATTTTTTATTTGTCTAGGATTCATCATTTTAATAATATTCTTTTACACTAATAGCGTGATAATACAGTTGGTCATCCACTCTATTGTGAGGGATATGGTCTTGAGTTTGAACCCAGGTAAAAAACTACCATTATCAAAAAAACCTCTTATCTCCCAAAGAAACTTGGAAAGTTGAAATACCTAGCAAATCATGGTAATTTTGTTGCATGCTTACTGAAAGAACTTGGTTTGTTGTCTAATGGTTTGATAGTATTTTGTTGGGCTAAAACATCTAAGATGATTGGAAAGTCAGTTAATTAACGTAATCTTTTGCATCTGTTTTGTGGTCAGGCGTATGAGAAGGGTTTGATGATTGCTGTCATTCCATTTACATCAAAGGTATGTGCTAGCACAATCATTTTTAGTCAGTATTGTGTGTATGCGACTCCCATAGTTTTTGTCATTTTTCTGCAGATATTGGAACCATGTCAGTGCAGTCTAGCATATCAGCCTCCAAACCCGTGGACTATGGCTATCCTTGGTTTGCTAGTTGAGATTTATAATCTTCCAAATCTTAAGATGAACCTGAAATTTGACATTGAGGTCAGTTTATACTCTGGTATTTCATATGTATGTTGGTAAATGCTTATAATAACTTGTTGATTGTTTTTAATTACTTTCACTGGGATTTTAGGTTTTGTTCAAGAATCTTGGTGTTGATATGAAAGATGTCAACCCAACTTCACTTCTCAAAGATCGGCTTCGTGAAGTTGAAGGAAATCCTGACTTCTCTAACAAAGATATTGGTACAACTCAGACGCCAATTGTTGCTGAAAGCAAGTCTGGTTTGATTTCTACATTGACTCAACTTGAGTTGCAACCTCTGGTTACAAACACTCCCCATCCTGGAAGTCGTCGAAATACTTTGAACAAGGTTGATGTTCTGATATGTGCTATTTATATCTTCCTCTGTGCTTGTATATCTTGGGGCTAAATCCCCTGCTGTTTATTGTATGGGATTTATCCTCTATTTTTTATGGGCACCTCACCCATACAAAGTGTGGTAACCATATAAATTAGAGAGAATCAGTGTGTGTTTGTGTTTGTCTTTTTCTTTCTCAAACAATTTAGTAGTATAGGCCTTATTTTTAACTTACAATTTTCTTAGCATTCCTTTTTGCGAGCTTACACTTCTCTAAATTTTCTTCATTTCTACATTTATGATAGATTTTATAACATTCTTTCTTGTCTTTTATTATCTTTTGTATATCTTCATTTCACTGTCAACTTTATTTTCCCAATAGAGTTACCCCACAAGACTCTTAAAATTTCCCTAGTAGTCTTTTAATACAATTAGTTATTTCATTCCAAAGTTTATTTACCTATCGATTTAGTTCTCATATTCTTTCTTTTAAAAAGTAATCTCTAAATATCATTTTTTTTTCACCTTTTAGATTCTACCACCTATTTCTTGGATTCTTATATTCATTAATCTCTCTTCCTAATCTTGATATTAACATCTAATGCTAACATTCTATGTTGTGTAGTTAAGCTTTCCTTTAGAATAATCTTATGATCTTTACACATTCTTTGATCTATTTTTCCGGTAAGCAACAAATTTGTTTGATTAGCATTTAAATCACTTCTAAATGTAATTAAATGTTCCCCTCTTTTCCTAAAATAACTGTTAGCTACTAATAGGTTGCAAACTACGTCAAAGTTCAAAATTGAATTTCCCTTTTCATTTTTATTACCAAAACCAGATCTTCTATGATTTGTTTCATATCTTTTATTTTGCTCTCCTACTGACCATTTAGGTCTCTTCCAATAAACAGTTTTTATTAATAGGATAGCTATGAACTACACTATCTAAATTTTCACAAATTGTTTGTTTAATAGCTTCTCGTAAACTTATTTGTGGAGCATTTGCACTAATTATATTAACATCTCATTTATTTTCATAGGTTTGATCATTATAATAATATCTTCTATTCTTATTGCCTCAATAACTTCTATCTTATAGACTTTTATCAACTATTATTCCAATTCCATTCTTGCACTTATCTTTTCTTCTTTTGTGTGATTTGTTTCTACTATAACTATTTTCCCATGTAGTATGCTGGATCTCTTCATCTTCCACCAAATACACCTTTAGATGACAAGATGGCCTCCTTGAACATTTCTGAACGTTTACCTTCTTGTCAAGCACAAGCTCAAGCCACTCCAACCGTATCAACATTCTCAGTTAATCAGGTATGCTTTTATTCTCAGAAAAATGGTATACTTGAGTTCCTGGGTTCAAATTATTTTTCCAAATACATGCTTCAGTACACATCTTTTTTTTCTCTTTAGCTTGTGGCATCCAGCATTTCCTCTCACATTGTGATCAATCCTAAGCTAAGTGCTTTGGGTTTGCAAATGCATTTGCAAAGGTACTAAATTTGAAAATTTTGGTTGTGCATTTGTTGCCTTAATATTGTCGTTGGAGTTCTTACATGTTATTCTTGTCTACAGAATTATACCAATGGCAATGGAAAGTGCTGTAACTGAGATAATATCGGCTGTTGTTCAACGTAGTGTTAGCATCTCACTCCAGACAACAAAGGAGCTTATTCAAAAGGTTATTTTGTTTTTCTTCTTAAGTTATTTCTCGTAGCACAGAAACATTCACTTTTTGGTTTAACTGTTGAAGTTATGAAGCATGCCAATCAAACATATATTGTTTACTCACCTGCACACAGCATGATTTCCTTTTCATCATCTTGCTTTTTTTTAAAAATAAATCTCTTTTTGAAACCTAGGACTATGCCTTGGAATCTGACGAGAATCGCATACGTCATGCTTCGAAATTGATGGTTTCCAGTTTAGCTGGAAGTTTGGCCCATGTGACCTGCAAGGTCATTTTCATTTCTTAAATTTTAATTTCTCAGCTTCTCTGGAATTTTTAATTCTATGGAATGTTCAGAGGTGCATTTCTATTGTCTCAATCTTCTATAGATAGTTATACCTTTGTTTTTTCTTCATGCAGGAACCACTTCGTTTGTCACTATCAACTCATCTTAAAAGTTTATTTCAGGCCTTAAATCTTAGTGTTGACCTTCATGATCAGGCTATTCAGCTCATAACAAATGATAATCTTGACTTAGGTTGTGCATTGGTTGAACAGTCTGCTACAGATAAGGTATGCATTTGTTTCTCCATAAGAAGTCAGTCATGATGTTGTAGTATTTCACCAAATAACATTAACATGCAAATTACTATTTAGTGGTTCTAGTCATTGTGTATTCATTACAGTTGAATGTCATTATATGAGGAATTCTACAAATAAAAGCATTTCATTTTTATGGAATTCAAACTTCTTGAGTCCCATGGTCCTACATAGACCATTTTGGTGATGGGGTGCCCTTGATGAGCTTGGTTCTTGTATTGGTGCCAATTTGGTATTCATGGTGGTTTATTGGATCTGGATCCCCATCTGTTTAAAAGGTCCATTTATTTGGATTGGCTCTAAAACTTACCCTATGTTTATTGAGGGATTGTGGATGTACTTCCCATAAAATGTTCATGCATGCATGGCAAGTTTGAGAACTTATTATGTAGTTTTTATTGCGCACATACCTAGGTGCCTAGGCAAGCCAAGCAAGGTTATTAAGGAGCTCAGGAACCTGGGTGATACCCATATATATATATGGGTGCCAATTTTCTAATGGTGCCTACTTTAAGTCATACACAGGCGGAGTAGCACTGTACATTGTTGATCACACGTAGCATCGTTGGAGGAGGAGTGCATGGGTGGGAGAGGGGAGGAGAGGTGGCGCCACTAGAGGAGGAGTGCGTAGGCAAAGGAGAGCTTGGGAGGGTCACGGGCGGAGGGTTTTGGGTTTTTTTATTTGATCTTTTAGATGGTTCAGAATAAATCTAGACCATTTATGTAAGGCACAACTGGAAATGACACTCTAGTGGTGCCACTAGAGTGTCATTTCCCTATATATATAAAATTATTTATATATTTTTGTATGCATCAATAATTAAAAATTAATAAATAGCGTAAATTAACTTGTACTAAAGAAAAATTATCTTTGTTAGAGTATTTAAAGAGCATCTTATATGGTATTAGATCTTTTTTGGATCCTTTATTGGTTACAATAAAAGTCTGGTTAAGGTGTCAGCATGCCTAGTGATGGTCCAACTAAAGTAAGGCAATGATTTATGAAATTTAAATACAAAATAACACTAACCATCCAATCATTTAATTAATTAATAGATACTTTAAATACGAATAAAACAACACAAAATAGTCCTGACTCTTAAAAAAACACATTCGAAAAATGTAAAAATAAAGAAAATCGAAAGTTTAAAAACTACAAAATCCCCAAGAAAGAAGCAAAATGGAGTGTTATTGTTGGATAGTGTTGAAAAGATTAGAAGACAAAAGTTAGATTGATAGTGGATTTGTGGTGATGGAAGAAAAAGAGGAGGGCTTGAAACAGGAAGAGAGAAAACTTTGTAGTTAGGGTTTTTATATCAAAGATAATTGTGTTTTTTACCCGTTTGCCTGTGTAACAAGGTTTGCTCACAGAAGAGGAATGGGAAACTAGGTTTTGGGTGCACGTTCATAGGCTGAGGTGACCTTAGGTGGTTGCCTTTTTAATCTTTACGTCTCTTGTTAGGAGCTCAAGTGCCTGCCTTGTTCAGTCACCTTAGGTGGTCAGGTGTCTTAACAACAATGCTTGCCTTAACAACTATGAAGTAAGGTGCTTTGCCTCCACGATAATTTTGGTGGAATTACATATGAAAATGAAATGTATGTCATTTTTCAGATGTTAGGGATGTATTTCTTTTAAAAGGTTGTTGGGTGGTAATGCACCAGAATATTTAGGTAGTTTTCCAAATATTCATGAATTGTATTCATATTAAAAGCCTGTAGGATGGGTGTGTGATATGTGCTTGCCTATTGAGGCATGGTTTTGACAGTACAGATTAAAGAATCAAAATACATTTGGAAATTTGACATGATAAAAGCTTATGATGCGTGGCTGGATCAGCAGGTGAAGGCCATGACAGGGAGGATGTCCAACAGTATGACCGAAGTTTAGTCTCAGTTTGATCCAGAAATTTAGTGGTTTGGCCGAAGTTCAGTTTCGGTGTGATTGATAATTTTGTGGTCTGAATCGAAGATTGGTTTGAACTGCAGTTCAGTTTCGGTGTGATTGTAAGTATAGTGGTCTAGACTGAAGTGTAGTTTTGGTGTGACTAGAAGTTTAGCGGTCTAACTGAAGTTCAGTTTCAGTGTGACTGATAATTTAGTGGTTTGAACTGAAGTTTAGACAGACTACAGTAGTGGAACTGGCATTTGTATGGTAAGACAGATTGGAGTTTTCGATCTGAAGAGTTTGTGGACCGGTTTTGACAGTGGGCCTGCTGGTGCAATTGGAGGTTGCATTGACCGAGGCAGTGGAGGCAGTGCAGTTGTGTGAAGTTTCTCAAAGGGTGTTGTTTGGTTTGTATGATTGAAGGAGTCCGCATCAAGTGGCAATGGGTCACGGGAATGACTCTGTCAACAGTGGGAAGATGGATTTCACATGTGCATGTGGATGGTAGAATTGACCAGTCAACCATGGGAGCTGCAATAGTGAATGAGTCTGCAGCATAGGTTTCAGTAGTAACTCGAGTCATGCGTGGATCAGTCAATAGTGAACCACCCTTTTTCTCTATCGCGCAAAGGCCAATCATCACATGAACTTTTTCCCCATGTTTTATGCATGGTGGAGACCACTTGTCTGACTGAGTTTTATGCATTACGTGTGTTATGTGTGCAGTATTTTTATTTTAAAAATAATAACACATGAAGATTGAGTTTTGGTATCCCTTTCATACAAAAGGGAATATGTATTCCTGATTTGTGGTTGTTGGCCCAGCTATGTAAGAAGAGAGATGAGTGTTGGAAATCATATGTAATTTCCAATTGAGCAAATAAACTTTTTGTATTCTCTCTCTCTTTCTCTCTCTTCCTTTGCGAGTTTCCTTTTTGTGAATGATGTGAAGTGAGCTTGCAATTTCCACCACATATTTGTTAGCTACTCTACCCTACGAGCTTTGAAACTCAAGGGGTTTGTGGTTATGGATCAGATAAAGGCTCATGAATTGTGTCAGTTTCTGTTAGACTGACTTACCTTTAGATTTTGTACTGTAAGACCAGCTATCTCTTCTGTATTGTGGTACCCGTTGGTGATACATTGGAGATTGGTGAGTATTATAAAATGTGGTCTTGAAAGGAACCAAAGAATAAGTCTATTAGATTGGCAAAAATGAACTCACCATATATGAAACATGTTTTATGCTAATTCAGCTAAAATTCTTGAAGCCTCCTTATGGAAAAGTTGTACAGCTATATCCCAGACAATTTTCATCTATAACTTATTTGTTCATTGTGCCAAAATGTGACCCTCCTGAGCACCCTTTTGTGGTTGTTTTTATTGGAAGTAACAATGTTAGCTTTGTACATCTGATTTTCCTTTGTGGTCTTTCAATTTCATCAAGTGAAATTCTGGAGAATTTTGAAGTGCATATTTGTTAGAATTTTACACAGCCAAGTTGTTGATAATTGTTGTGTTTTTTGATAATATTCTTTAATTGACTATGTATCAATCCATACACTGCAGTGGTTTGCTCCTTATTTTCAGTTTTCCACCAACGTATTTTTTATCAAATTTCATCTATTTATTCATTTGCACGACTATGTAGGCTTTGCTTAATATTGAAGGAGAGATAGGTAAATTTGTCAGCTTCAAAAGGACACAGAGAGAATCATCTGGTTCTGCCTACTATGAGGCTGCCACTTATGCTCAAGGTCCTTTTGCTCATGTTCCAGAGGCATTACGTCCAAAGCCTGGGCGTTTGTCAAGTAACCAGCAACGAGTATATGAGGTAGGTCATACTATGTCATATGGTCAAAATGGTTTTTTGTTGTACCACATGTCATGTTCTGTCATTCATTTTCTGTTTTGTTCTATTATAGGAGTTTGTTAAGTATCCATGGCATAATCAGTCAAGTCACAATCCGAATGCTTTGTCCGGTTCTGGTCAACTTTCCTCATCTGGTGGTTCACTTGGCTCTTCTTTGTCGCATAATTATGGTTCAGTTTCTGGACAACTGAATACTGGTGGTTATTCAATGCCATCGGCTGCTCCTGCATTTGTAGGATGCCAGTCTTCGGATCTCATATCTGAGGAGATGGATCCTGCTTCTGGACAAGTTCTCAGGTTTCTCTATGTTATTAATACATGTTGGCATGTTGCGTATTGTGTAAACTAGGCAAATATCCACTTTGATTTTGTATTTTTTCAGTGTTTCATCAACTCATAGTGGGGCCACTGATGCCACTGTTCAGCATGCATCTGAAGTCAATCCCGTTGTGTCTGCATATTCTCCTTCCACAACTGGGCTTCTCATGATGGAAACGTCATCTGCAACAAAGGTTGGTGTATTTTAAGATGTGGATATCTCTGATTAATGATTAGCACCATATGTTTCTAATATAGTGTGATTTGTTCAAGGATTCGGGAACCATTGTATCATCTTCTGCAGCAACTGCAACTGAGCGAGCTGGTGTGTCTTTATCAGAACTGTTAACTACCAGTGATGTATTGGACAGATACCAAACATTGTCAAAAAAGGTGAATGAACATAATGGATAAAGTGGTCTCCTGCTATTTCTCTCTTTCTTTGGTGTTCTATTTTGCATGTTGGGGTGACAAGAAATGATAAGTAGTGGAATATTCATTATCAAGGCCAATAATTATATATATAGATACTACATATAGAAAGACAACAATTGATAAAAAATGTGACTGAACTCATTTGTAACCTTGACACTTAACATTCACCATCAAACTGAAATTATGTCTTTTTTCATTAATGATTGATAAACAAAGCACTGTATGATTTACTTGAAATTGTCTTTATTGTTCAAAATTCATGAAAAATGTGTAATGACCACTCGAGTGAATTTCGCAACACATTTTTTTGATTGGTTAAATCAATTCGAATATTGGCATCTTGTTTAGAAAGTGAAATAGAGATGAAAATGTGTTGATGATGTTATATTGTTTATTTTCAATTTCTCATCATGGTTTTCAAGTGTAATGCAATAAATGAATCTAAGAGATGAAGATAATCAAAAAGAAGGCGAAGACATTGACAAGATTAGAAGATTTTTGACAAGGGGGAATTTTGGATAACTTGAGTGGATCTTAAGTCATTTTAAACAAATTTCTAAGTCAATATGTAGTTCAATGTAAAATAAATTATTCTATCAGCTTCTATCTATTGGAAAGAAAATTCTAGTCATTATGGAGGTTGATCCACCAACCTTTAGGCTCTAACACATACCTCTCGGGTTCTCAATTAATACCTTTTGATTGCTCATTCATTTCCTAACCACTATCTCGAGTCTTCCCTTAATTTTCCTGAGTGTACATTCAATTCTTGCTTAATTCTTTCAATTTAATTTTCTGTCACTTTCAATGATTAGTCACTCAAGAGTTCACTTGTGGGGATAGAGTTTAATGATTGTAAAATGTTTTATTTAAGATCAAGCTCAAATCCTTGGACTGTAAGGAGCGTCTGCAGGTGGCAGGGAAAAGTGTTGACATGGTGAATTGTCAAGTGTACACAGGCTTTGTTAGTTTGGAACAAGAATGTCAAGTGTACATAGGCTTTAGTGTAGATGCCCGAATAGGAGACCTGGGGGGTAAACATGACTTAGTTTGGCTAAGCACTATGAAAATCTGTATGCTTTTGATTGCCTTTCACCTCTTCATTTAGGATATGCTTATGTCAACTCCACCATTCCCTTTTCATTGGAATTGACTTGTTCTTTGCCATTAATTCTGTTTACGGAAAATTTTCGTACACTTGATGATTCACGCTCCTTTTAGCAAAGCCTTGATTCTGATAGGAAAGAGTTGGCAGGGTACTTTCGATTTCTTTTCCCCTCTTTAAGATAGGTATATATCAACTCAACTATTCTCTTTTTGTTGAAATTGAATTGATCTTTGTAATTAAATTTATTTATGAAAAATGTTCATACACTTCACCATTCACTCTTTACTTTAATGAAGCCTTGATCCCTAATAGGAAAGAGTTGGCACTGGATCTAATGATGGAAGTGCCAACAATGGTGTTGGTAGTCCTATATGGTCTTGACAACGATAGCAAGGCCTTGGATGGACTTGGTGGCGTGGACAATTGCCCCAATTCGGTGTGATAGTGACAAAGGTCTTAGGGTGGCATTGTTAGGGTTTAGGTCGTTGTAGACATTGTTGAGGGTTTAAGGTAGTGGTGGTGATTGTAGGTGTGGGCATGTTTGGTAGGAGGGGAAGCTTCTAAAGGTACCAATAGGAAGTTGGGTGAGTGACATCGTGCTGAGGAGGTTATCTCAATTGTGGCTATTGGTAATGGTTGGCGGTGGCATTTGCTGAGATTGCTATTGGTTGAGAGGAGGATGGGGAGATGTGTTTGGAGACAGGCAATGTTGGCAATGAAATATTCATTTTGACCAAGACAATACTTTTATATGTAAATCTAGATGAAACATTTTCACTAAGATAAAGTGAATTATATTTTCTATCTTGAATTTTATTTTCATGCAACTTGCATTTGTTTCCTTGGTAATGGTGCTTCCCTCACTTTGCATTTGTTTCCTTGATGATTCCTTGTTCTGTAATGATTCTTGGTGATTCACTCTCCTTTTATCTAGGATCGGAACTATGAAAGGATGAACTTCCACGGTTAAAAATGATTTTATTAGGAATAATGTAGGAGTTGTGCCTATCAAAGGTAAGAAAAAATCGACTTGGGTGGTCTAGTTATATCCTTAGGATATCAAGGAATGCAACAGTTAAGAGAGGGATTTAGTTGTTGTTGAAGAAATTAAAAGTAGTAGAGGTAGACGTAAAATTACTTGGTTTGGAGAAAAAAGATGATCCTTACCTTATCTGACAACTTAAAGATCTTGAAGCAGATGGAGGCTGGACGCTGACTGCTGCTTCATCTTTGCCACCAACCTTTCCTCTATGTGATAGACAAGTGAAAGGCGAGACCTTCAATGGGCTTCAAACATCTCAAACATCCTTCTAGACTCATCACCTTTGAACTCCCATTTCTGTAACTGGTAGCTGACAAGTATCACATGATCATTAGCCACTGAGAAATCAAGGGATTCAAAAAACCCTTCCAATAGGGATTACCGGTCCCAGAGGTGATTCTTACATTGTTCATGGTGGTAAGGCATTGAAGTTCAAAAAAGACTCCCATCATTCAGATTCCTTGCAGATGACATCCTACAATCAATTTCCACTTGAGTGCTCACAAATGAGTGGTTATGGGAATTCTTGCTCAATCTGTCTTGAGGAATATAAAGCCACCATTTTTATCCAGAATTTTTTTTTTTCAAAATGACCTTTCTTTATGAACTTTATTGAGCTGTTCTACACCAGCTGTAATGTTAACCACCATTTCAAAGGTAAACTTGATAATTGAAAGTGTTTGAATGTAATCTGTGGAATGCAACATTTGTGTGACTACTGGGTGTTTGAAGCTTTGATGGGGCCTGTAGCCCTACCAGTTTTACTTAAATGTTAAATATTCTGTTAGTTTCCTCTTTTGAAGGTGTATCACACTTTTTTAAATCATACACCTTTTTTTGCTTTTCACCGGCTATTGTTAGATTAACCATTCATTTTTATAATAGCAAATTTCTTGATCAACCTTTAGATCCATTAGTTTTATTTGAGATCATAAATACAAATTGATCCAGGCGCTCCATAGTGATTTCTTGTAATATTATTGGTCTGCGACTTGGATTACTGGAACATTTCAGTTAGTTGTGCGGCTATTCTTTGTTTCTTCCTCACATTCTTTGGTGGTTAACATAATAATCTTCAATTTTTCCATTTATGAAGTTTTGCTCCTATGATTGGTCAATAAAAATGTTTTGGGAATTCTTTCCTTTGGTCATCTTCTTGTTTCCTGCCTCAATGTTGTCTGCATATTTTCCTTGGCAGTTGGACTCTTTTATTGCTAAGGATCCTAGAGATAGTGATAATACACAGGTAACTTCCATCTTAAATCTTTTTGTGGTGATTCACCAAGAGTATTGGAAGCTAATTTTTTTCCTGATGAATCCAGGGTTTTATTCATGGAGTTGTAACAGAGGTGCATGATCTGCTACTTAAATGTGTAAGCCGAGATGAGGCTGCATTAGCTATTGCACAAAAGGTCCACCCTGGAGATGATTTTATGTGATACTTTATTCCAAATTTCTTGCTTCTTACCTCTTTTAATGTCCATTGACTTAGGTGTTTAAGCGTTTGTGTGAAAATACATCCAATAGTATACATCTCCATGCACATCTTGCACTGCTTGGTGTGGTTCGTGATGTTTGCAAGCCTATCACCAAAGAGCTTACAACTTGGGTAGGTTATCGTCCGTTTTCACATCAGTATTTTGTTAACTTGTTTCTCATTTCATATGATTAATATTTGGGAAAAGAATTTGTTCAATTTTATTCTTTAATTAGAATAAAAATACATAAAGATCGTTTGGACAATTAATCTAAATGACTTCACTATTTTACTAGATATATATAATTGTACTTTTAACAACACATTGTCAATGAATTTGGTTTATTCATGGGGCGAGAACATGAAGTACAAAAAATTATTTTTTAAATCACAATGTGGTTGTATCATTCTACATTCCTAGAAAGGTAATTGTTAAGATTGTTAGAGTTGCTGTTTAGCAATTGCTGTATATCTTGCTACTAATAGTTTATGATTACGAATTCTCTCTCATTCTCTTCTATTTCCACACATTTTTCCATTCTTTTCTTTTTCCCTTTTCTTCTCTCTCTCTCTCTCCATATGTCTTCCCCATCTTCCCCTTCTGGCATAGGAGTTCTCTTCTCTTTCTTCTTTATTGCCTTCTCTACCTTCCTTTCATTTTTTACAATAAAGAAACACGTGGCTAGCCAAAACAAGAATCATGTGGCATCTTTTGTAACATCTTTTTTCATGTCCTCTTTTCTTTTTGCTGCATCACGTCATCATCTTCTTTTTCATAACCAAGGAACCAAAAACTGCGAAAGATGCAAGCAGGGAAACATGTAACTGTACACGTCTCCCTGTTTTGTTTATTTCTTTACCTACATTGAACAAAGGTTTAGGTGATGTTGGCATAGTAGTGTCACTGGATTCGAGTTTTGTTGTGGGGAACAAACATGCAGCTTCAATGCACTTGTTTCCATGAGCCAGCTAGTCTATGCAATGGGTGCCACCATGAGGGACATGACAAATGCAGGAGACAGTTCAATCTCTACCTTAAAACATGTGAGGCTTGGTGGCTGTTGTGACTCGGATTTTGTTGGAGATCTTTATGTAGTGTAGGGGAGGGAAGACAATGAGGTAAAATGGAAAGAAGTAGAAGTGGTTTTGTCCTAAGGAAAATGAACCGCAAAGGTTTCTTTTCTCTCTTTTCCTCTCTTAAAACCTGTGCTCTTATACCATATAAAAGTAGAGAATGAGTAAGGTGTAAGATTCTCATTCATTTGTTGAAGGATGATGATTTGTATTATGTGGGTGATTAATCCTAACCATACACTGTACAATAGTATTTATACAATGATAATTGGGCCTAATGGGCTAACACTAACACTCCCACTCAAACAAGAGCATATATCTAAGAGTCCTAGCTTGTTACATAAATCACTAAACAAACTAACTCAACGCCTTGGTAAAGATATCAACAATCTCCTCAGATGATGGTGTGTAGGGCAAGGAGATGATCCCTTTTTCTACCTGTTCACGAACATAATAGCAATCGATCTCAATGTGTTTTGTACGTTCTCGAAATGACTCGTTGTTGGCTATATAAATGGTGGCTTGATTGTCAGTGCATATGCATAGGTTGAGTGACACTAATTCCCTATTCAGATAACAAATTTTTTATCTACACCATTTCACTAGTAGTCTGAGACATGTACTTGTATTCTTCTTTTGCATTTGATTTGGAGACAACGCTTTGTTTCTTGCTTCGCCAGATCACTAGATTGCCTCCAATGTAAGTATAATAACTTGATGTGGACTTTCTTCTACTATCACCTCCATATCTGACAAGCAGATGTCCATGCTTAGAGTAGATAAGACCTTTCCTAGCACTTCCTTTAATATAAGCCAATGTAGCTGTCTAGGTTCCTGCATAAATTGGTTGAGCTTTCTATACCGAGCAACATCTGGACAAAGTGTTGAATTGTTGTCCCATAATTGAGTACTCACCTCCATGGGAGTAGACTCGGTCTTGCAACCAAGAAGCCCCGTCTCCTCTAACATATCTAATGCATATTTCCTCTATAGGACAATAACAGTTGATCACCTTTGTATGCAAATTTTATGTCGAGGAAGTATTTAGGTTTGCTCATGTCCTTTATGGAAAAATATTGTGCCAAGAAATTCTTGGTATTGAGAATACCTGTTGCATCACTACCAGTTGGAATTATGTCATCCATAGAGACGGTTAAAATGACATAACCAACAAAACTCTTTCATACAAAGATGGACAGATCTACAACACATTTCTTGAAGTTATCTTGTAGCATCACTGAATTAAACTTGGCAAACCAAGCCCATGGACTTTGTTTAAGTCCATAAATAGCCTTTCGCAACAAACGAACTATGTCTCCCCTTGAGTAATGAATCTAGGAGGTTGCTCCATAAACACCTTCTCATCAAGATCTCACCATAGAGAAAGGCGTTGCTAACATCCATCTGAGAAAGAGACCACCCTTGATTGATGACAACTTAGAGTAAAATCTGAATGGAATTGAGACGAGCAATAGGGGAAAAGGTCTCAACGTAGTCCACATTATATGTTTGTGTAAAGCCGTGAGCAACAAGTTGAGCTTTGTAACGATCAATGGAACCATCAGACTTTCTCTTGATTGTGAAAACCCAATGACATCCAACAACTAAAGCATCAGGTGGATGATGTATCAAGTCCCACGTATCACAGCTAACTAATGCCTACATTTTTGTATCTATGGTAGACTTCCAATGTGGAAGGGTAAGTGCTTCCTGAATAGTTTTACGAATTAATTCTGAAAATAAGGAAACAATGAACTGGCAATGAGAGGAGCCAAGAGAATCATAGGACACAGTTAGAAATGGGACGAGCAATTGAAAAACGGGTACCTTTGGGATGTGCAATAGGGAGATCAAGGTCGGTGAGGGGTGAATTTACAGGTGAAGAGGTGGTTGGTGCAATGACAGGAGGAATGACTGTTCTGTGCTGATGTCGTTGATAAACCTGCAAGGGAGCACCCGAGAATGTAGCGAATGACTCAAGGGAAGGAAGAGTGGAAGGAGAGACACTCAAGGGATGAGGATAGACATCAATAGGTTGAGGACTAGGAACATCCCCAAAGTAGGGTATGTCCTCGAGAAAGCGAACATTTGTAGAAGTAAGATAACGACGAGTGGGAGGATGAAAACATCAGCATCCCTTTTGTGTACGGGAACAACCGACAAACACACACTTAAGAAATCGTGGAGTAAGTTTATCTAGGTTAGGAGAGAGATTTTTGACAAATACCATACACCCAAAAACTTGTGAAGGTAGAGTGAACAGATCCTTATCAGGAAATAAATGGAAAAAGGGAACCTGACCTCCAAAAGCAGAAAAGGGCATACAATTTATCAAATATGAAGTGGTAAGAATAGCATTAGACCACAAGTAATGAGGAACTTGCATTTTGACAAGAAGAGTGCGAGCAATATCAAGGAGATGGCGATGTTTGCGCTTAGTAATCCCATTATGTTGAGAGGTGTGAGGACAAGTGATTTGATGTATAATGCCATGATCAGTATAAAAAGATTGAACATCATGTTGCAAAAATTCCAAGACATTATTAGTGCGAAAGACTTTAGGGGTAACAAAGAATTGATTCTGAATTTCATTAAAAAAGGAATGAATAACATCAATAACATGTTTACAATCTTTTAAAAGATACACCCACGAAATTATGGAATATTCATCAATAAAGACAACATAATAATTGTAACCAGATACAGATGAGTGAAGACAACATAATAATTGTAACCAGATACAGATGAGTGAAGACAACATAATAATTGTAACCAGATACAGATGAGTGAAGACAACATAATAATTGTAACCAGATACAGATGAGTGAAGACAACATAATAATTGTAACCAGATACAGATGAGTGAAGACAACATAATAATTGTAACCAGATACAGATGAGTGAAGACAACATAATAATTGTAACCAGATACAGATGAGTGAAGACAACATAATAATTGTAACCAGATACAGATGAGTGAAGACAACATAATAATTGTAACCAGATACAGATGAGTGAAGACAACATAATAATTGTAACCAGATACAGATGAGTGAAGACAACATAATAATTGTAACCAGATACAGATGAGTGAAGACA
>JAMKPZ010003645.1:0-23955 GCA_024699675.1 Amphibolis antarctica | reverse complement strand
GGGAATACAAATGAGTTTAGGTGTAGATTTAGGATTAAATGTTAGTACAATAGAAGAATAATTAAATCAAATGTTTGATTTATACACACAAAGATATGCATTAATAATAAAACATTCTCCTCCACCAATGTCCACAATACCAGAATCAAATGTTGGACCATCTTTAAATTCTTGGGCATTTTTACAAGATCCAAGATTTGATGAAAATATTCCAGCATCATCATCATATAATTATAATCCTATACTATCTAGACAAGAATTAATTACTTTTAATGCAACGAATCACCAATCATTATTATTTACTCAACATTCTAATTTAAATACGTTTGATGTTTTAGAATGGTAGAGGCAATAATCACTGATTTTTCCAATATTATCAATAATGGCAAAAGATTTATTAACAATTCTAGTGTCATCAGTAGCTTGTGAACATGTTTTCAGCATGAGTGGCAACGTGCTTGATGACCGAAGATGCAAGCTTAAAGAAAATATAATAGAAGCATTAATGTGTGAAAAAGATTGGGAGCTTGCTGCACTTCGTGAACAAGATCAAGTTGAAGATTTTACTGAGTAATTTACAAACTTAAATATTTCATAATTAAAATATTTTTATTTTTATTTTTCAATTTGTAATTTTTTTTTAAATGTAATTTAATTTCGTTGTAAAATTTGTTTAAATGTAATTGTAAATTTGTAATAATGTAAATATAAAATACGTAATTCATTAATAAATAAAAACTTATATTTAATTATATGCATTGTTGTTTGATTGTCTTATTTATTAAGTTGTTAAATACTTGAATGTTGAATTAAATTTAAATATTGATGGTTGAACAGTCATATGCACGAGCGAGTGGGCTAGGGAACAGTGGCTGAGCTAGTAGCCGGATCATTGGGCCGACAACCAGCTAGCAGTGCTAGGTCCTATCGTCCCACCCGAGGGGGAAGGCCGGAAGGGCAGAAGGCTGTGGGGGCTGATAGGGACCGCAAGGTGAACGGTCGCGTGGGCGAGAGGGGGGTGAACCATGAATGGGTCATGCGACCGGGTCTTAGATCGGCTGTCGGGTCACGCCAGGTCTCAGGAAGAATCGTGTTGGTCAAACTTGTACCATTGACCAGCACGAATAGTATTTTTTCGTACCACGGGCCGTACCTGGGCTGGCCCATTGGTGGTGTAGGCCGTGTTAGCACAAAAACCTTGCCTTACCGGGTCGGCACAAAAACCGTGCCGGACCAGCACAAAAACTATGTCGTGCTGGGCCAGTACGGCACGACTAACAAGTCTACTTGTAGGCTTATTTGTACACATTAGAAATCTAAAAAATAGAAAAAGTTAAAGTTTTTAGGACTGTTTGTGCACATTGCAAAAATTTTCAAAAATTAATTTTTTTTTAAATTATAAATATTATATATTTTAACATTTCAAACATAATTCTATATTTTTTACATAACCATGAGTTAGATGATAGTTGAAGTAAGTTGGACAAAATGCATGAGGTTAAGAGAATGCGTATGTTACGATGAAATTTTCGCTAATTGTAAAATTTTTTTTAACCCAATGGTAAAAAATGATGAAAAAAATTTATACTATAGTAATGGAAAAATTTAAAATGAACACAAACCCCCTTTACTCCTAATTGATAAAACTCTTAGAAATCATTTAAATTACTCTCGTGAAGAATCATTTTGACGTAAAAATACATATAAGAAAATGCACTATTTAAGGGGTGTTTGTGTTACAGGAGATCAATAAAAAGAAAAATTATTTTTTTATTGTTAAAATATTAAAAATCTGGAAATGAAAATTTTTATAAGATTATTTGTGTACGTTACGAAAATTTATATTTAATTTTAAAAAAATTAAAAATATTTTAAATATTTTTAAATTTTTCTTTTCATTCATTTTCGTAGAAATTTCTCCTTATTGTTAGACAACTTACGAAGAGTTTCCAAAGGAAGGTAACGTGCTGCCAAATTTTGGAAAAAAAAGGTCAGGAGAAGAATTTTATACAGAGAGAGTTGTACAATTAGGATATTTTTGTTTTATTATGGTTGAAAAAAATTATTTTCTAATTCTCTAGTTTCTAAATGTACAGTACTTTTACATTTTCATTTTCTTAAGTAAACTTTTCTAACAAATATCAAATGATATAAAAGGGTTAGAATAAAATTATTTTATCAAATTACTGAGATATTAATTGAGTTATATGTAATTAGACTAACATGGTTCAATTAATATGATCAAATCATATTATTAATCAGTATAATATAATTTGACGAATCATGTTTGAGCCATCTTCCGTGTTTTGGTGTCGATAGAGCATAGCACAACACGATAATATGAAAATAATTTTATAATTTTAAAAATTTTTATATTTATTTTAATTTATTTTTTAAAATTATATATATTATATATAATTTAGTGATTTAAATTAATTAATAAGCGATACATAGCTATGGTTTAAATCTCACATTTAATTATTTTTTAATATTTATAAATTATATTAATATTATATAAATTTTTAATAAAATAAAAAATAATAATTAAAAATTAAATCATGTACGTGTCGAGTCTAAATGAACCGTACTATATGGATATTGAATGACCAAATATGACACGATACAAATAGTGTCGTGTCTCGCATGATCTAATACGATTGAAATCTCTAATTTTATGTTTGAAAATTTTTTTTTTTCCTTTTTACAAAGTCGTTGAAGGTTTTTAGTTTCTTTTAAAAAAAAAGTCGTTGAATGAAGTTTGGACCCACCCGCTTTTTGTCTGACAGGTACTTCACATATGGCGACGCACACCGCCGACCGCCGCCGCCACCACCACCACGACCGTGGAAATCTACCAAAATCTTCCCCAGGACCCCAGCCCAAAGGATGGCAACTTTCCACTTCTCCTCCCCCGTCGCCACCCGAAACCCCCCGCGCCTCCGCTCGACCGCCACGCCGCCCCCAATCCGCCGTCTCCCCCTCCCCTCGTGCGTCGTCTCCCACCCGTCCGTGTCCGTGGCATCGGTGAAATGGAGCGCCAAGGAGGTGATGGAGGCAGAGGCAAGGCTGTTCGTCGGGACCTACGCGAGAGCGCCGGTGGCGTTCGTCGAGGGGAAAGGGTGCGTCCTGGTGGACATTGAAGGGAGAGAGTACTTGGATATGACGGCTGGGATCGCCGTCAATGCGTTGGGGCACGGTGACTTAGAGTGGGTCAAGGCCGTTGCGGAGCAGGCCGGCAGGCTTGCGCATGTGAGCAATGTCTACTACTCCCTGCCCCAGGTGGGCTTCTCATTCTCTCCTTGTGTGCAAGATTGGATCTTTTTCTTGTTTGTTGTTTCCCAATTTTCAATTTGATTTCACGGGTAGGCTTTCAAATCTGGTATGTTCACTTTTTCATGATCGATCTGATTCTTTGAAGATCCTTTTGTCTTGAATGCTGAACTTTGAAAATTGCCCTTCTGTGTCCCCCTTGTTCTTCTGCTGTACATATTTCGATGGTAGTGGTAAAGTTAACAATCGTATACCAATGTTACTACAGGTCGAACTTGCAAAGCGTTTGGTAGAGTCTTCATTTGCCGATCGTGTGTTCTTCACAAACTCAGGAACAGAAGCAAACGAGGCAGCCATTAAATTTTCAAGAAAATTTCAGAGATTTATGCATCCGGAGGAAAATGACCCTGCTGTGGAATTTGTTGCCTTCTCCAATTCCTTCCATGGGAGAACAATGGGTGCACTTGCATTGACCAGCAAAGAGAGCTATAGAACTCCTTTTGAACCTGTTATGCCCGGGGTTACATTTTTGGAGTATGGCAATATTGAGGCAGCAAAACATGCAATCAGACCAGGAAAAACAGCTGCAGTTTTTGTGGAACCTGTCCAGGGGGAAGGCGGAATATATCGTGCAACAAAGGAATTCTTACAGGCACTTCGTGATGCCTGTGATTCTGCTGGTGCTCTTCTAATCTTTGATGAGGTATGTGGTTGCTTGTATTATTCATGTTGTCAGTAGGACATTAAAACCACGACTAGAAAACTAGGATAGAATAGAAATATGCTGGAAGACCAAGCAAGATTAAATTTTTTTCAAAGCATTAGAATGATTTTACTTAATATGATTGAAGAAGGATTTTTATTCTTGCTTATCATTGTAAAATTTCATATATTACAAATATCACTATAAAATACATATTTGTTGATGTATCTTCCTAAAATCTGAAGTTACACCAAAGTGCCATTTTCATTGAAATGTTTAAATTAACCATAGGTTATTAGTTTACCTTACATGTGAAATGGCTGAATTACCCTTATTACCTTCTTCTAACCTAATTAGAGTTACCATCCTTGATGCATTTCTCTAGAATGGATACATGTGATTTATTGTCACTTGTGGTTTTCTCCTAGCTTGTATGAATTTGATAGATAAATGTTTTATAATGACATATGTGACAATACAAAATTTTACAATAGCATGCAAGTGAAAATACTTTGTGAAACTCTCTTAAATTGCCAAGTTGGTGTCAAAAATTGATACTTAAAACGTTATTCAACTCTCGTAATCTAGCTATTCATAGTCAAATTACTCATAGGTACTTGCATGGAAAGGTGATATGGAACATGCATTTGCACTTTTGCAATTGTCTTGAAGAACCCATTGCTCAAATATCTTCCTCCTCCTTAGAGTATAACTACAAACCAAGTCTTTGCTCTTCTTGAAAAAATTAGTCATTCCTATCCATCTTGAAGCAGATTTTGACCTTCAAGTTTTCTCTCTTGTGTAAGGTTTTTGAAAGTGAATTGGAAGTTAAATTAGACATCCACTAGTTTTGGTTGAAGTTGTTTAACTATCAATTGAAAGTAATTCAATTAATGATTGCATCCAAGGTTTAAAAAATTGAAACAGATTGACGAAATATCGTTGATCCATCTCAAATGATGAAGATGTTGATCCCAAAACCCCCTACATTCTTGATACTCCCTTGTATTGAATGATCCATTGTGTTGGATCGATACTAGATCAATGAATCGATCAATCCTATGAAGGATTGGTCGACCCACTTATGAGTTCACTACCAAAGTGTCATTAATCGCCAACACCTCCACCTTAAGCTTTGTCGACTGTTGAATTGTCCACCAAAGTCACTTTTCTTAAATCTTAACCATGTTGGTAGCAATAACCCATTAGGGTTTGTTTGTTGTCAATAAAGAAGGAAGACAAAGGAGGAAGAAGGGTACTGGGAAAAGATAAAAAGAAGAAGAAGAAAGAAAATAAAAAGAAGAAAAGAAAGAAAAATGTGAAAAAGAAAGAAAGAAAGAAAGAAAAAGGAAAAAAAGGAGAGAAAAAATATATACAAATTATGTTAAAAATATAATGATAAAAGTTTGATATTTTTTAAAATTTATGTTTGCATACAAATAACATTTTCTATATATCTATTGTATTCTTATAAATTTTCTTTTCTATTTTGTAATTAATTCATGTGAGATTTTGTTAAAACATAAACAGATATTAATTATATTATAGAAATAAATATTTATAATTTATTTTAAAATATTATAATCCACACATTTTTTAATTATGAAGATTATGGAAATTCTCTCATATTGTATATAATTTTATTATCTAAATTTTTTGTTACAATTTAAATTTATTATTTAATAATGTAAAGCATTATTCAAAAAGTAAAAATATAATTATTTGAGCCAAGCCATTATTCAAGTTAACATGGTGAAAGGCATGAATGATATCAAAGAGAAATAAATAGACCTCCTCCTTTATGTAATGAATCAAACTATCATCATCTCTCATGTATAAGATATCTTAACCACCTATCCGATAATGCATATAATCAATGGGCTAGAGAATATTATACACAAACTACATAGATATTATTAAGAAAATACTTCATATGGCAACAACAACAAATTCATTTTCAAATATATGAAAATTATTCAAGGCAACAAGGTTATGGGCCATATGGATATGGACCATATGACCCCCCAACATTCTACATGGAATTAATTTTTGTATAATTCCATTGCTTTTAAAATCATTTGTCATTTTAAATTTTTTCATTTATTTGTAGATGATTTAAGAGTAATCATATATACAACTACTATATTTGTATCTAACTTACATTTTTTGTATGATACTTACATAGAAAATTTATCAACATGTTTTTATATGTTTCTCATAGCTTGCTTTATCTTATTCTTGAGTTTCAAGTTAAAATTTTAAGTTTTTTTGTTGTTTCCATAAAAGTATTGCATTTCTACCTACACGATCTCGATATATTCCCCTTTTACGAAGGATTAATCCTTGATATGATATCAACACTTAAAACCTTGATTGCATTATCATGATCATCATTTAGTAACCAATCAATAAACTATTTGAGACATTTTTTGGAAGTTCATAAATGATTGGAATTTGTTTTCTTAGTAAATTTTTAAAATATATGTCTACTAGTGTTTTATGATAAGTAATAGTTATTATAATTTTGTATGAGAAATTAAGTATGTTAATGTTAATTCATGTTTTTATAAGTGATCATAAGGAATTTGAGAATTCAACTTATTTAACTGGTTTAATCTATAGTTTAACCTGGTTCACTTCAGTTTAATTGTTATAACAATTTTTAAAAAAGAAAAATTAGTTTTGCATCTGATTCTGGTTCGATCAGATTCAAACCTAATGATTTGCTTTCAAAAGTAATATTGTAATGTGCATTTCTAAATACAAAAAATTATCTTTTTTATTGTCTTTGAAGTGGGTGGTGAGGTCTAATCACTCTTTATAAAGGAGAAGAGATTTGTTTCCATGTAGATTAGATTAAGAAAAAGTAGTCGAGGTGATTATTAAAGAGTGGAAACAAATGGTTTTGGACATGGAGTTTCAATGAGGGAAACCAATGACTGGATGTCTACTCAAATGTTCTCACATCACTCTGTTGATTCTAAATGATGATGCCTTGTATGGATGCCCACCCTTTGCTGTGTTTTTTTGCTTTCATCTGATTGAATTAGTGTTTTTTGAATTAATTCGGAGTCAAACTTCAACAATTCTTGGACTTCTTGTGTGTGCCTTCAAGAGGCATCGATTTGGTTGCTGTTAAACTACTCTTTTTTTTTCCTTTATGAGAGTCTGAAGAGAAGTGAAGTACTGGTGTTGATGACTGTACTGTCAAAAAAGTTCCCCCTCTCTGTAAATGATGTCCCATGTGAGGCTACACTATATTTTAGCATTCCAAGGTAGTCATCACCACTGCATAATTCTCTTATGTTTTTACTTCTTTTGTTGGTAGCTTTGGGTATACATTCAAAGTATCCATCAAAATAAAATTGGAACAATAATTTAACCAGCCATTGGCACAAACAAGAATATGACCTTCCGAAAGTTTCAAGGGGGTGCTCCTCAACACAGTGATACAGTCTGTACAAGTTTGTATCGGTTCATATTGAGAATGTACAAAATATAGAGTTAAAGATAATTGAAAAATTCCTACCTTATTATTATCATTACCAAATCCTTCACTTAACAGAATCACAATAATTTTTCTAGAATGTAATATATCTAGATAGATACCAAGTGGCATATTTTATCAATGACATTGATTTGCTTGTCTTGGAAGAAACTTTTGAAATGAAAACATGTACTATTTCTATAGTGCTAATAAAAGATATATGTTGCAATGAGGTACTAGTCGTCGCCAATATAAAATTTATCATTTTTGCCTACTTCTTCAAACTCTCTTCCCAATGATGACCAAGCAATACATCTTCCTTTTTTCAGTATATTTACCTTTCTCTTCCACATTTTATGTGAAGCTCAAACAAAGAATTTCTCCATAATTTATGAGATTGTAATTTTGTATTTTTAATAGCCCATGTCTAACTGCTTCATTAACAATCATATTTGATAAATCTGAAATTAGAGCTTTACTTGTTGTGGAAGTTGTGAACCGTAAGTTCCAAAAGTAGCTGGAAAGTTACTATGTTTGCTTTCAAACAATATCCACTGCACATAATTCATCATCAGATCTTGCCTACGTTTTCCAATGGTTGATTGGCCAGATTCCCAGGTGACACAACCTGACTTGAAATATTGAAACCAATTCACCACTATGGCATGAGACAGTAAAAACTCATGCATGGATGGGAAAATTCTGCAAGAAATGAGTGTAAAATACAATGTGTTTGATGATATTTCACTGTAAACTGTCTGGCAGGGGAAAAAGTTGTCTATGATATATTGTTTGGCAAAATTTTGTTAAAGGATCATTGCCCCTTCTGCAAAGTTTTAATATGTATGTCACGTTGCCATTTTACTGTAAAATTTCACGCCTCGCATCATGCATTGATCTACCACAGGTCCAGTGTGGATTGGGCAGAACAGGATTATTTTGGGCCTATGAAATGTATGGCATCTTACCTGATATAATGACCCTTGCAAAGCCACTTGCTGGGGGGCTACCAATCGGTGTTGTCTTAACAACTGAACGAGTTGCATCTTCCATGAGTTTTGGAGACCATGGGAGCACATTTGCTGGGAGCCCTCTTGTTTGCCATGCCGCCCTATCAGTGATGAACAAGATTCAGTCTCCTGGCTTCTTGGCTAGCATATCAAGGAAAGGTCTACATTTGAAAAAACTGCTTGTTCAGAAGATAGCAAGCAATCCACATGTGAAAGAGGTGCGTGGGGTTGGACTCATTCTTGGGGTGGAACTTGATATGTCAGCATCGCCTCTAGTTGATGCATGCCGAAACTCAGGACTTCTGATATTGACAGCAGGTAAAGGTAATGTTGTGAGACTTGTACCTCCCCTGATCATCTCAAAGGATGAAATTGAGAAGGGTGTTGAGATTATGTCGCAATGCATGCCTGCACTGGATAATGTTGCCAGCTCTGGTTGAGAGGGGTGTTCAAGATGCAGACCAGCTCTGTTGCATGCTAGTCTAATTTTTACTTTAGATTATTACTGCTGTTTGACTTATCCTGAATAAAGGAATGGCAATATTCTGGATTGTTGTTTTAGGTTGTGTTTTAATTGCAGTTCTACTCTAGTTTTTTCAGAATAGTGCTTTTTTAAAGGCATTTTCAAATTCATTTAGGGTATGCTTAGTTGCCTGTAATCAATATATAAAGTATGTTTGAATTACATTCATTGTATTCATGTGTAATGTAATGTAATTGAATTACATTACAACCTAAAGTTTAAATGAAGGAACATATAAATTGTTAACAAGTTCAAAATGTGGGGATAGATTAACTTTACCTGTTCCTACAGCAGTAGTTGTGTTATTGTTAGGCAGATTGATTTTCTTAGGTTCTACATATTGGCTTATTTCAGAAAAGGAATTCATATTAGATGTCTTGTGGTCTATGGCACCTATGTCTACAACTTAAACTTCATCACTTACCATTCATGTAGAAGATAAAAAAGAGTTACCTGAAATGTTGGCCTTGATTTTATTGCAGTTATTCAAAATATTCAGTAACTCCTGGTACTATTCCTGTGTGAACCCACTTTTCTTTTTGTTTGCTTTACAGTCTTTTTGTACCATGTTGCTGGAGTTCCCATTGCTGTTATTCCGGTGTAATTTGTAGCATGAGGGAAAATCTATTAACCAATGGCACTTATCTTTATTGTGGTCAGGTTTCTTATGGTTGTCATACATGATTTTGTCCCTTTTATCATCAGGTTTATTTTTGTATCCTTGACTATTGCCAACATTCATGGCAGCAGGATCAACCACACTTTCAACATTGTTGAGTTCTCTTTAGGATTCTTCTTGAAGGACAAGGTTGTAGGCCTTGGTAGAGGCTCTTTGGCAAGAATTTGGGTTTTGATATTATTTCAGGATTTATTCAGTCCCATGAGAAATTGGATCATTTTATCTTCCTCTTGTTTATCGATGATTTTTTTAATTAAGCCACATGAATAATTTTTAAAAACTCTACAAGTACATGATTGCACAGGACTAAGATTTATTCCCTTAAACAAGTTGGGATAAGGTTCTTTTTATTTGGTAAATCCTGGGAGCATTGTTTTGATAGAACCAATCATGGGATGTCGTTGGCCTTGTCAAAATATAAAATGGTACCTGAATTGTTAGTGTTTTGTAGGGTATATACATTGTCCTTTCGATTTGCAGTGCTTCCGGAGCTATTAGTTGTCTCCTTTATCTTGCAGAGATCTGCAAAAGGGGGGAAAAAGTATAGTTTTAAAGATGGAAATCGATGAAGGAAAAATATTTTTGGGTTGATTGTAATGGAACTTCCCTTTAATACCATATCACGACCCATCATTTGTTGAGTGTACAATCGTTGTGGGGAATTGAGAGGAGTAAATGCAACAAAATACTGAACTAATATGAACCCTTACCAACATACAGTTATCCTACCCCAAGTACCCCAATTAGCCCACACCACAAGGCAACATCCAACTATTCAATTTGTTCGTGGAGAAGGGCATCCCAATCATTCATCATACCTACTCCCCTTTAAGGATAATACATTAACAAGGCAATATTCATATTTATACATACAGATAGGTTCATCCATGAAAATGTCACATTAAAGAAACATACAAAGACAACAACTGGGACCATTCTACCTATGGCAACACAAAAGTCTGGCAATGACACTTTGAGCCTGCCCAAGTCATGCCGCCACCAGAAACTTCAACCACCTCAAGTTTCCTACTTAGAAGAGGATTTTGTCACCATCCATATATAACAAGAAGAAATTATGGAACATTTGCATGCATGGGAGTGATAAAGCATGTTTTTCGAATGTTTCATTTTCTGATCGTTGCAAGCCTCACATGTCTTCCTCGTAAGCTATCGTTGTACTTAACACTATTTATTTATGTGCAGTTCACTCTAAATGGACACTACCTTTCGTGTATCTCTTGCTCTTGTGTCTTTACGCCTCTCCACTCTATCACACCTTCCCATGGCTACCACTTGATGAGCAGAGTATTGTGCTTCTTTGTAAGAGTCATTTCCTTTGGACTCTCGTCATTTTGGTATCGGAGGGATGGATCCAAAGCATCCCAGGAACAATGATGAAAGCGAGAAGTCGACAAAAAGACATGAAACCAGTGAGGTCTTTCCTTATCCCACAAATGTGAACTCAAGTAGATTTGTCTTTGTCAAATTGCGGAGGAACAACTACCTCCTCTGAGAAACGCAAGTTCGTGCCCTTGTACAATCGCAGAGACTGCTTGGATTCATCAACGGAAGCATACCGAAGCCTATGCACCACATTTACATCGGGCACGATGAAGATGGAGAAATCAAAAGGCAAAATAGACTCTTCAACTCCTAGATGAAGACTAACGGCTTGGTTTGTGCTTGGATTCTCGGATCTCTCCATGAAGAGACTTTGGGGATGATTGTGTGGCAAGAAACTACGTACGAGGTATGGAAAACTCTAAAAAACTATTTTTCTTCTTGACCAAATCCAAAGCATTAAAAGAGAAAAATTTGAAAATCTCCCTGATTACTTGGAAAGCATCAAGAAGATTTACAACAATCTCATGCTAATGGGAAAGCCTATATAAGAAGAAAAAATGGTGTACTGGACTCTCAAGGGGCTTGGTGACAAGTATGACACTCTCACCACGAGTGCTCTAAAGCCACCGATCCCAGACTATAAGAGCCTCTTTGACTTGATCAAGAGTTATGAAATAGTGTCAAGTCACATAACATAAATAATTCATAAGGTTGGAAAAAAGAAATTTTGTGGACAAAGGGTGGCAATCCCCAACATCCATTAGCTAGCTATTAAACTTGGGGCTCAATTCCTTTGTGACATCCCACCTCTCACCAACAACCTCCATTGATCAATCATACATGTTCCCACAACTAGTGACCCTTGCCCTATTATGCATGTAGCCCTGCCTTGGTGGATAGACCTCTACCACATCCCTCACCTTGGTTGACCCATTGCCCTACCATGGGAGGTGTTGTATTATGTTTTGAATAATACTAATAATGTAATTAGTATAAGGGGCATTTTGGTCTTTGTACCCTCTTAGAATACCCAAGCACTATATAAGCTTGGCTAGGGTTTTCCAAAGAATATGAGTTGAGAGATTTGTAACCCTAGCCTCCACGAAAGAAACTCTCTCTCTCTCCATCCGTGGACTAGCCCCATGTTGGGGTGAACCACGTAAAATCTGTGTGTTCGGTGTTGTGTGTGCTTGGTGACCTTCTTCTCCCGTTTCCTTTCTCATCGCTCACTCCTCCGTTCGATTTCTGCTATACTTCTTTGGTTACCATGCATAACAGGAGGAGATAATGGCCTTTAATTTCATTAGTGTCATAGTGGACTCATCAGATAACCAAATTGCATGATTTGTCCCCCAAGTCTATAAAAGAGGAGTTTATTGGGTTGTCCCCCAAGTCTATAAGTGGTCTACCACATCGGCAATTGATACAAAATACAAGACAAGGAAGAAGGAGTTCTTTAGTTGAGCACATCAACATGTCAGTGGTATGTGTTGATGGACAACTAGTTGCTAACATTGACAATCTGATGGTGCAACCAGGTGACTTTTTGATGGGTAGTTTGTTTTATTGTTTGCCCTAATCGTTTTGCATACGTAGGGGTACAAACCTCTAAGTGAAGTAGAGTGGATGTTGATAGTCTTGTACTAAATAATGCAACATAATAGAAGAGTAATGTCTACCTTGTGCCCATGAACATAGGCCTAGCCAAACCACATATATTCTTGGTGTTTCTTGTGTGCTAACTCATGCACATATTCTTCTATTGCTTGACACCATATTGTCCTCCCCATCAAACTAGTATCGAAGGGTTCTTGGTGTAGTTGAGGGGTGTTAGCTAAAGTGTGTGTGAAGTGAAGCCTAATTGTTGTTTGTAGTAGTGGGTGTTAAAGTAGTGGAAGCTATGGAAAAAGATGTGAAGGTCAGGATTGAACACTTCAACGGAAAAGACTTTAGATTTTGAAGGATGTAGATTGAAAACTATCTTTATCAAAAAAGGTTGCACAAGTCATTGTTGGGATGTAAATCAGAAGGTATGAATCAAGCTACATGGGAATTGTTGGACCACCAAACCTTAAAAGTGGTTAGATTAACCTTGGCTAGAAATATTGCATTCGACATAGTTAAGGAGAAAACCATCGTAGACCTTATGAAAGCACTATGAGATATGTATGAGAAGTTGTTGACCTCAAACAAGGTGTATATGATGAGGAGGTTGTTCAATCTCAAGATGTTAGAAGGTGGGTGTGTTATAGACCACATCAATGAGTTCAACACAATTATAACTCAACTAAGTTCAGTCGATATAAGCTTCGATGATGAAGTTAAAGCCTCAATTCTACTTTCCTCACTACTTAAGAGTTGGTCTATAATTGTTACCTATGTACACATCAAGGCTGAAACTAGGGACAAGTTGAATCCAAAATCTAAGAAATGCTAATTCATTAGCTATGATATTGATCAATTTGGTTATCATTTTTTGGATGACCAAGATAGACATCCTAAGAGAGAAAGATGTTACCTTCAATGAAATGGTGCTCTATAAACATAAAGGAAATAAAGATGAAGACTACATGGGAGTACAACCTATGGATAGTGCCAAAGTTGTGCTAGAAGATAGTTGTAGAAGTGAAGAAGCTGGAACTCTAGAAGCTCAGGAAGAGCAACCAGTAGAAGAAGTCCCTACATAGTAGTTGACAAGGCCTCATCAACATTTTACTTTTTCATTTCACTCTATTGTTGATTGAAAATAGAAAGCTTGATGATTATGAAGAGGCGATTCAATCTGAAGATGCAAGTTAGTAGAAGTTTGCCATGAAAGAGGAGATGAATTCTCTTGAAAAAAATGAAACTTGGGTGTTGGCCAAGTTACCTAAAGGGAAGAAGGCTTTACAAGATAAGTGGGTGTACCAAATCAAAGAGGAAGATGGTGGCTTTAAGAGATTTAAAGTTAGATTAATTGTTAAAGGTTTTTAGTAGAAGAAAGGTATGATATTGATTACATAAAAAAAAATTTCCCCCAATGGTCAAGATGACAACAATAAAAATGGTCTTAAGCATAGTTACTATAGAAGACCTACATATAGAGAAACTAATAAATGTAAAGATAATTTTCCTATATGGAGATCTGAATGGAGACATCTACATGGAGTAGCCTGAATTCAGGCTTCAGAATTTTAGAGAAGGAAGATGTAGGCTTTGTTTGGGAATACCATTCCCTTATTTAAAAATTACTCCAATGTCATGATAACATGGGCGGATTCTCGAAACAATTTTTTCATATTAATCTTATCATAATATCCAATCACATCAACATTAAAAAATATAACTTCAATATTAACATCTAATCACATCAACATTAAAAAATACAATTTCAACATTAACATCCAATCACATCAACATTAAAAAATATAATTTCAACATTAACGTCACTTATTTAAATATTAAAAGACATCAATTCCCGTAACCTGTCTTTTCGAGCGGCATGAGAGTTGATGGCATTTTGAGTGTATGTTTATTTTGAGAAGTTGTACAAATCACTTTTTGTTGCTACTGAAGCTAAAAAAGTTGTTTCCAAACGCAACCCTAGTTTGTAGACTATAGAAATGCCTTTATGCATAATTTAAAACAAACACTTAGACAGTAATACAAGAGGTTTGACAGATTCATGTGTATCATTGGCTTTAAGAGTTGTAACATGGATTCTTGTTGCTACATAAAATTCTTTAACGATTACTATGTCATATTGTTGTTATACATTGACAACATGTTGGTCATAGGGTCAAGCATTGAGAAAATCAATAAGTTGAAACAACAACTGTCAAGGGAGTTTGACATTAAGGATTTAAGTGTTATCAAATGACTTCTACAAAACCTTGGTTTTAAAGGAGGGTTAGTCAAGGGTAAGATTGGCTATCCACAGACCATAGCTTTGTGTGTGAATTGCAATCTCTAGTCTATTTAGATCATTTAAGATATGCCTCTCAGTAGTCAAACATGCTACATAACCCTCATATGATCTCCAGGTCAGGGTGTCACACGACATTAGCCTTTTTGGAGAGGCAGTCAATGGTTAGATTATAATCTTGTATTAACTTTAGTCATGTTTGTTGCCTCACATTTTACTCCTGAGAGAAAATGTATTTAAGGTTTTTATGATTTGTGTATGTCTCTCAAGGTACCCCAATCAGGTAAAGTCATTAGATCTTCAGGGTGAAAATTACTATTGCCAACTCTAGATCGTGTATAGGGTAGTTTTCCTTATGCACCTTTAGTTGACTGGATGAATAAGCTATCTCACTTGGTACCCAAATCTTTTTTGAGAGGTGTCACTAAATATAGCAAAACTTTCATTTGCCTGTGGAATTGTCAATATAGGAGCAGTGGTCAATCTGACCTTGAGTGTGCAAAAACTTTTCTCACACCCTTGTGTCTAGACAAAAGGCACACCTTTTAGGTATGTCAACAATT
This sequence comes from Amphibolis antarctica, assembly GCA_024699675.1. Taxonomy (NCBI): domain Eukaryota; kingdom Viridiplantae; phylum Streptophyta; class Magnoliopsida; order Alismatales; family Cymodoceaceae; genus Amphibolis; species Amphibolis antarctica. Next base: position 8,472 of record JAMKPZ010003645.1, on the reverse strand, counting down.
TGGCCAATTGTGCAAAGCCCTCCATGAATCTTCTCTAATACCCCACCAATCCCAAGAAGTTACATACCTTCGAGATGGAACTTGGTCACCCCCAAGTTCAAATAGCCTCAACCATGGCTAGGTCCACTGATATCTTGTTTAGAGAGATCACATGTCCTGAAAAGGAGATTTGATTCAAGTAGAATTCTCATTTATGAATCTTTGCATACAACCTTTGATCTCTAAGTGTCTATAGTACAATCCTCATGTACTCAGCATGGGTAGTCCACGTCCAAGAGTAAATCAGGATGTCATTAATGAACACCATAAAAAACAGATCCAGATATGGCAAGAATATCCTATTCATCAGGTCCATAAACACCACTGATGTGTTGGTCAAATCAAATGGTAGGACCAAAATCTAGAAGTGCCCATATCGAGTATGAAACATCGTCTTCAATACGTCCTACATACCATTTTACCTTCAATTGATAGTATCTAGATCATAGGTCAATCTTAGAAAACATTGTAAGCCCTTGTAATGATCAAATAGATTGTTCATTGTAGATGATGGATACTTATTCTTCACAGTGACCTTATTCAAGTTTTTATAGTTTACACAGTCTCATGCTATTATCCTTTTTCTTAATAAAAAGGATCGGTACTCCTCAAGTTGTGGTACTAGGTTGAATGAACTTCTTGTCCACCAACTCCTAGACCTAGACCTTCAACTCCTTCAATTCTATTGGGGATATGCAATAAGGGGTTCATGTCACCAATCGGGTTCCTAGTGCCAACTCAATAGTAAACTCTACCTCCCTCAATATATGGGAATTCTTTGTAGTTTCTCAGAAAACATGTCAATGTAATCCCGAACAATAGGAATGTTCTAAAGCGCAGTACTTGTTTTCTAGTGTCTTCAATGGTAGCTAGGTACTTGTGAGAACCCTTATGCAAAACCTTTCCAATTTCCAATTAGGTGAGTGTCCTAAAAAGATATTACCTGTCTCTTTGAAGTAAAATTTTGATTGTCTAGGTATTTGGAAGCAAACCCTCTTCAAGTGGCAATCCATGCTAGCATAATAAGTGGCAATCCATGCTAGCATAATAAGTGGCTAACCAATCCATGCCCAATTAAGATTACATCAAAATCCCACATCTCCAAGAGATGTTGGTCTGCTGGTAGGGTTCACTCACTTACATTGACTAAACAGTCCTCACACACCTGATCTATCATCAACTCGTCACTTGAGGTTCCAATTACAAGTTACCCCAATCAACTTCAAGGTAAACCATGTTAAGTTGCAAACCCAAAGGAAACAAAAGAATGGGTTGCCCCAAGATCTATTAATGCATAGGTTGGAAAAGATAAGATCCACATAATACCTATCACCCCACCTCAATCTTCTCAGCATCTTTCTTGCTACTGTCATAGACTTGCCCTTGGACTTGTGGTACCATAGCCTTTCCTTTCTAGTATTGAGTTCGACTATGGCCCCTTGTCTCTCCCTACATGCATGGAGTAGTGAGACGTCTCCTACTTAATTAGCTTGCTATTGATATGGGTTGAAATACGAGAACTATAACTAAGGCTGTGCTGGTAGTTGCATGGGGCCTTACATGGTATGTTGTTGCTGCTACACTGTTTCTCTATACAGGCACATGACTTCCTTGTGTCTAGGCTACATGCAAGCAAAGCACATCCTATCTCCGACATGACAGCAACTAGAATGAAACTTCCTACATCGGCTGCACTATGAGGGGCCCTGGTCCTACTTGCCCTTCTTCCCTTTCTTCTAACTGTAGTGTCTAGAAGATCTTTTACCTTGTTGGCTCGAAGAGTTAGTTTTTTTGACCGACGGCCACTGTGTCTATGGTAGCAGATTTTTGTTGTACAGTAGTAGATTTTTGTTGAAGTTAGATTTTTTATAAAGTTAATTTTGTTTATTTGTATTGTAGTAGATTTTTGTTGAAGTTTGATTTTCTAAAGTATATTAATAATTAAATTATATAATTATTGAATATTGTAGCACTTTTTAAAAAAATTATTCATATTTATATAACATTCATTACTAAATAAATATGTAAAGTTCAAATCATACAAATACCTACATATAGTAAAATAAAATTTACTATTTAGGAATTCAAAATTGTACCTGAAAATATAAATATCAACTGCATATGACATTAAACAAAAATATTGTCACAACTACAAACTTCAAAGGTCCATCATTACAAACTAATAAATTTATAAAACCAGATATAAGTACACATACATATAACATCCAAGGAAATATACGTACACTATCTCGTACTTTCACAATTGTCCCGTATGAGTAAAAGATTCCACTTGTAACTCCAATCATGTACATCACTGTGCTGTTGATGTAAATGACAGGAATACTTCTCTGATTGTTTTTCTAATTTACACATACCGATCACCCATAACTTACTATTTGAATCTATTCCATCTTGAGTCATAACATCAATACAATTTTGAATTGATGTTGACATGATACGTAAATTTAATTGATGGAATAATTGTCGTGCACTTATATCAGGTATATCATCATCAACATGATAACTGCCTTGTGACTGACCACATGAATGTCTCGATGAACTTGATATTCGTTTGCTTGACAATCGACTTCTAACACGTCATGCTTGAAAAGGGATCTCTTCATCTTCATTTTCAGTAGGCACACTATCTACATGTCGCCTTGAAGAGTTACTTCTATCTGTAGATAAGTATGCATCTTGTCCAATAGTCACGTTCCCATCAAATAATTCTTCAAGTTTATCAACAAATTTTAATCTTTTATGTCTGAATCTTTCACATCCTGGTTGATATTGTACAACAAAACATGTGTCAAATTTTAAATGACATTAATTGATGAAGGAATATAAAAACCACACATTTCTTATCCAAAAAATACAAATGCCTAGTAAATGAAAGGACTCTTGTATACCTGTTTCAGATTTTACCACTATTCATCGTCTACACCGTCCCAAGTGTGGGTGAGGGGATTCCACCCAATGCCGATCTGTAATGCAAGAATCTTTTAGATCTGCCAATCTTTTCATAGTTTCTCGAATTTTTTTTTTATTTGTATTCTTGTTTGTTTTAGGCCTATACGTTGTGCAAGTAATTGTTCAACTTTTTCATATTCTGTATTGGTGAAGTGTGTACCTAGTTTATATCTCATATTTGAGACCTCAATGTAGATATTAATAAATGTTAATATCAAATCATCTTCCTGATTGAGTCATCATACGTGATTGCATCGAACGTGAACTGCTAAAATCAGGATGAAAAGAACATTGTGTAGGTTGTGCACCACTCTACATCGGTTGTGAAGCATTTGAGGTATTCTATGTAGATGTGTTGCAAAACGTGTCTGCTAGGCTGGCTGTCATCTGTATCCATTTCCACTACACATACCACAAAGAAGTAACATAAATAAATAAAAGTACAAATATATAACACATAACATTATAACAACATGCAAATGCAATCATAAACATGATAAAACACAAAACATAACACAATCATCATATACCATACACATGATAAGATAAAGCACAAATTAACACATTGATACATATAGTAGGAAGATGTTTCAGTTTGTTAATACAGAACTTCCATACTCAACTATAAAATGATATTTGATCTCTAATTTCATCTCTAACCGCCCTCATGTCAACTTCATCATCAACTGCTACACCAGACGCATGTGTGACATCGACCAAAAAATGTGGTAGGTCACTTGAACAATCATCATCGTCATACATAACATCCTGATCAAATTGACAATTGTTGTCAATCAAGAAATTATGCAGAATCATACATGCTATCACCAACCTAACTTGTGTTGGATACGAATATGGAGGCATCCAAGTTAAAATACTCCATCTCTTTTTAAGCACACCAAAAACACGTTCCACCACATTTCTCAACAAAGAGTGAAGGTAGTTAAATTGTTCTTCAACACTCCTAGGTTGAGATATTTGAAATTCTAGAGTATGATATCTTGTTTTTCTATACGGTGCAAGAAATCTTTCAACATTAGGGTAACCTGAATCTACCAAATAATATTTACCTGAAAAACATGTTATAATACATGACATACACATTTGAAATATTTAATGGTGATGATAACTACACAATGCAAGTACCTTTCAGAAGCATTGGAAAGTTGTGATTAGGATCTAATGTAGCATGTCTCAATACTCTGCTGTCATGTGCAGTACCCTCCCATCCAACTGAAACAAATATAAATTGCATATTGAAATCACATACACCAAGCACATTTTGAGTTGTTCGCCTATCATCTCTATCACATCGAAATGCAACATGCCTTTCCTTTTTAACTACACAAGGAATATGAGTTCCATCAAGTGCACCAATGACATCTTTGAAAAATGGCATATACTTTGAATTGTCACGTAGATATCGTGAGGTCTCATGAAAGGACTCTCTAAGATGTATTACATTTAACATCCAAGCAAGAATAGCATCTAACACACGATGTATATATTTACTTATTGTTTGGCTAGAATGTTAAACACCTACTTGTAAAATTCTATTCTTATGTTCATAACTCAACAACTCCAGAAATATTTTCATTTGCTCTTCAATTGAAACAAATTCCTGCCTTTTAAAATTACACATAATTTTCTAAATATTTCTGACATCATTTTACAAGTGTCAAAACATATTCGTCAATGTCTAGTCAACATATTATTCACTACATCATTACCGATATATCGACATTATGAACAACACATCTTGGCAAACGTGGTTGTTCTTCTTCCAACATTAATAATTTCAAAACTTCCATTTGTTCTTGTGGTATCAAGTCTGCCCAATCACCAACTTCAAACCGCCTGTCCATCCTCTGTTAACTTAAGAATATAAACCACAAACAAGTTTGAATAAGTGTAAATGCATTATTTTATTTACAAATAAATTTAAATAAAATACAAACATATTTCAAGGATAATAAATAATTTCTACAAAATAATAAATAATTTTTTTCATATACCATGAAGTTATTTATACTAAAAAAATGTATGAACAATACAATCTCAATTGGAAAAAAAAAAAAAAAAAAAAAATGTTGTACCCATGAAGGTGAACGATCTCCGACTAAGTTGATGGAGGACGACAAGATTAGGCGAAGCTTGAGGGACGACGACGAGATCGGGCAAAGATCCTGCGAAACTTTGATGATGGAGGACGAGATTGGGCGAAGATCCGACAAAGCTTGATGGTTGAGGATGAGATTGGGCCGACTATGGTGGAGGGTTTCAGGTAGGAGATCGGGCGAGGGAGATCAGGTGCGCGGTTTCAAGTGGCGACAACAAAGATCAAGCGGCAACCATGGAGATCGAGCGTAGGTCGAAGGAGAAGGAGCGAGGGAGATCAAGCGCGTGACGAGGGAGATCAAGCACGCAACGGGGACGAGGGAGATCGGGCGGCGACAACGGAGATCGAGCGTAGATCAAGAGGTGGAAGAGGTAGGACATCCACGAGGAGGAGGGTTTCGGGAGGGCTTGTGTGGGTTTTTTGCGTAATTTTCTTTTTAAAAGTTGAAGTTCTTTTGTTGAAAGGAGGAGTTTAAAAGAGTAATATCTGTAGTTATATTGTTTGGTAAATTAATATTTTAACTTTATCTATGTATAGTAATAATATTTGATGTGATATAGTTAAAGTTACATAGTTAAAGTTAAATTTTAGCTATTGTTACTATTTAAAATTTAGTTATTTATTAAAAGTAATTGTAGTTCTAGTTATACATAATAAAAATAACTAGAGTTGAAGTAAACAAATACTACTTATGTATGTAACTACAATAATATTTGAGTCGGATCAATGAATTGTACATTTAACTAACATATATGTGTTTAGTAAAAAGTGCAGCTTTAACTTTAACATTAGATCAGGCAAAGTCATAAATCTTCTTATTAGAAAATGTAGAACTTTAATTTGAATTTATTAATTAACATATAGATAACCATTTAAACATTGAAATTTGTATTCTATGGTTTAGTGCATATCTAATAAATCAGCTAAAAATATTTTAGATATTTCAACCCTATTTCCAGAATTCTAATTTAAGTCACTTGAATTTGAATGAAACTATAAAGAATCGGGATTAGTATTTTTAGAATTAATAAGAAATAATAAAAATTTTAACTTACTATTTCATACTAATTCAAAGATACAAATTCTTTCCATTAATAATGTAAGATTATTTTACATTAAAATTAAATATATAAATATATGTGTGTGTGTGTGCGTACGCGTGTGCTTGCGTGTACGTGCATGCGTGTGTGCGTTTGGGTCAACGTTAGGTGACGTCACATCAATGTCATTTTACGTATTATTTTGAGATGCAGATCGATTTAATTTTTTAAAATTTGTTGTTACTTTGTTAAACTTATTACAAGTACTTTAACTTTATAATATTAAAAAGAAATTATATATATATATTTAAAAAATGTGAATTTCTTTTATAATTTCACAATAATAATCATTCTCTGGTATTTCCGATGAGATTCACTTCCTTCACTAAAATTAATTGATTAATAAAAAAGACTTATAAGTATTTTAAAGTCTTAAATTCATCATATGTACTTTTTTAATGTAAAATTATTTTATTAACTATTAAAAAATAATTTATTTTAAAGTCTTAAGTTTATTACACTTTTTTTAACGTAAAAGTATTTGACTTTTTTTCTTTTTTACAAGTCTAGGTCCTTAATTAGCCCGTAAGTTTTACGTGTACGCATGTATGAACACCTACTTCAATCAATAGTGAAAATATGTAAGAGTAAGTTTACATTGTTATAACAAATATATAATTTTTAATAAAAAATATTAAAATTATTTGATAAATATGAATATAAAATTTTATAATATATAATGAAAAATAAAAATACATAATAATTAACTTATAAATAAATAAAACCTTCGGTTAAATTAATGTATTAAATTTCTGGTTTGAATGCATGCATGATTGAATGGGATGCCTGCCGAACTTCCTGCCCGAAAAGTTGGCGCAAGCACCGTGGCCGGAGTTATTATCAACGAACGTACACCAAAATGACATGGAAATTAATAATATGAATGGGACGTGGAGTGATGACGTACGTACGTACCCATGCCACAACAATTAATGCATGCAAGCAATCAAATCACATGAATGTATATATATACAGATTAATTAATGCATATATGTTAAAAAAATTTCTTAAATTAATTTTGAAGACGAGAAAGAAAGGATGGAATATATATGTGGAGAGTGATTTCGTTTCTAACTAATAATTCTATGCATATTCTGTAAACTTGATAAATTATTATTATTTAAAATTATTTTAGTTAAGATATTCTATACACCAGGAAAATTTTACTGGATTTGATCATATACATCAGAGAAGGAATTAATGTTTTCGAGTGTATCCAGATCGAATTTGATAAAGAGAAAGTTAAAAAATATGGAAAATAAAAAAGTAATGAAGAGTTAGAAAAATAAAGGATGTACCTTAATTATAAATTCCTGTATATTTAAGAATTTATAGACAATAATGTAATTAGAAATTTCAAGGGAAAATTTTAGTGGCTTGAAATAGAAATAAAAAAAATGTAATTGAAACTTAATTAAAGAATGGGATACAACCGCCTTGAAAATAGAGATTTTAAGGGAAAGTTTTATACAACCGCCTTTTTTTCTTTTTCTCTGAACGTTATTTTAAGTATTAAAAAACTTGTTCACGTAATCACAAATGAGATAGTTAAAATACATTAGAGTTTCAAAATATACGTAGACAAAGGAAGGTTATTTAAAAGTTTGATATAAAACATCTTTATATATATTTGAAGTATCATGTCCTTTCAGTTGTCAATATTGATGTTATTTTGTTTGATGAAACAATCAAAAGTCTTGCTTCTTTAGGTAATCAATAAGATTTAGACAACAAGCACGTCAATAATTGAACCTATAACTTTATTGATAAAGTGATCTAAGCAATAAATTCTAAATCTAAATCTTAAATTTACAGAATTGCCATTATCAATGAAAGTAAACATATAGTTTGTACACGGTTGGAGTTGTGGCGATTATGCTCATTGTCACGAAAGGACATGATGCTGCCGATGAATGAGATGGATAGAAAAAAGAGAAAAAAAAAAAAGTAATAGAAAAAAAAAATTGCTTTCAGAAAAAAAGAAAGAAGAAAATATTAGTCAACACTTTATAAAAGAAAAAAAAGAAGAAAAAATAACGCGAAAAGAAAGATCACGTCTCTTTCTCTCTCTTCTGAAACCGAACAATTATTATTATTATTATTTTGAAACCGAAATGTTATATAATAAGACAAGATGGAGAACAAATTTGGCGCCCTTGGTGTTCGCTCACACTCGCCTTCGTCGTCTGGATCCATCTCCATTGTCATCGCCCTTCGTCTCCTCCACCTCCCCCGATTGAGGTC